>VXAX01005608.1:35223-45911 GCA_013399835.1 Leptocoma aspasia | reverse complement strand
GTCGGTTCGGGCAGGGATGCGAACTCCGGTAACAGTTCCTGGGATCGTTAAGGCGCGGCGTGCGGGCAAGGCAGCGCGCCGCGGAGACGCTGGCTGTCATGAAAGAGGCTAAGTGTGAAACCGTGCCTCTCCTTTTGTGGAGCGGGCTATTTTGGTCATGCGGCGGGTGTCTTGCTTAAATCGCTTCACTTGCCCTGAGATCATTGTGCCCTTGTTATTGAAGCTCCGGAGTAAACCCCGGGTTTCAGTCTTTAATAATAAGCGTGAGACAGGGACGACATCTGATTAGAAATACTCCTTAAGATGTTGGAAAGATTGGGAAATTACAGCGTTCCTGTTTGCTCTTGTTGAAGCCGTGTCAGTGTTTTCGCGATGAAAGCCCGTTTTCAGAGACTTTGGAACTGTCGCTAAACTTGTGCATATTTTAATTTTTTTCTTCTGAGGCTCGAGCTGAAAACAAGTTGGGGTTTTTTTTTTGAGCTGGGAATTGTCTGAGATTCTGCTGCAGCTGGTGGAATGCTCTGCAGTTTGGGGAGGGTGGTGATGCTTGGGTAAATTGAGTTTTTCAGGTATGTAAATACTGAAATTTGAGATAATTGCTGAGATGAGATGGGTAGCATAAAATGATAAGGTGGTGTGTTAGGCTTTTGCTGCAACAGCCCCATAGACAGCAGCTTTACACGACTGTTCTAGGAGCTTTACTTCTGACAAATAGAAATAAAATTCCACTTCACATGTGGGCTTGCTCTTTTAAAAGCCTTGTTGCCTTTTGTGTCCACTCGCCTGCCCCCTGTCACTGGGATCTGGGCAGCCGTGCAGCAGAATGGATCGGCGTTGTACTTCCGTGCCGTGTACTGAACCTGAGTTTTCAGCATCGCTTTTCACATTTGACCCTTCAGCTTCAAAGGCTGTTCTGAAGGTGCTCTACAAGGAATGGAAGGAAGCCGTGACTAATTGGAAAAGTAGAGAACTGAAAAATCAGGATCATAGGTCTAGTTTTGTTGTTAGTTTCCCCTGTAACGCTGGGCGAACCACTCAAACAGATGTACGCCAGTACACAGCTGCCAAGTGGGCAAGAAAGGTCCCTAGTGATTTTGGAGATAGGATGGTTCTCAAGATATTTAGGGATCTTTTGCAGAAATGCTCCAGTGAAGCAGAGTGTGCAATGCTGGGCAACTCTGCTGTGAGACTTGAGGTTAAACAGCTAAAATTTTTTTAAACTTTTACCATTGTGGAGAGTAGATGGGGAAGATGCATGCAGTGAATAGATGACTAATGCACATGCTGACAGATTGTTAATCAACAGCAATTGTTTGTGCTCAGATATCTCACACTGGGAAACAGTTTTAGGACAGGTACTCCTAGTCTTTTTCTGACCCAGAGGCACATCTGGAGCATCTGTTGGTGGTAACGTGCATGCTGGCAGATTGCTCTGCTGATGTAGGTGGGATGCCTTCCTCTCTTTTCCTCTTGGCTTTCAGTCATTCATTTTGCAGCAAGAAAACATTGGCTTGTTTGCTCTTTTGTGTTGGGCAGGAAGGGAAGTTAGGCATAAAACCTGAGTTTATGAGGAGATTTTGGTAAGTCTTTGACATCGGAGAAGTCTTCAGATACTCACTGAAATAATAAAATCTCCATAATCTATAGGAATCTTACATATCTCTTTCTGCATGTGCATAGTAAAAGACAAAGAGAGCTGAAAATAAAGCGCTGTATAGATGATGTGTAGTGTGGAATATGTGACAGAAGTTGCTTGCCTTTGCTTATTTTAAAACTTTCGTTGCTTGATTTTTTTCAGTCTGAAGTGCCATTTTTTCTTAATGAGGCTGGAGTGTGATTGCCAATTATTTTCTTTCAGGTTTTCTCTAAAGGTGTAATGGAAAAAATCAGTGGGTTTTTTTTTTAAGAATAGAAATAGATGTTTTGTCATTGTGTGCCGGTGGAATTCTTTTTGGGTAGGGCTTCACATATGGACAGATAAAGAGGAGACTTCTCAGACCATAGCAAAAAGAGATTTATGGCACTAAGCTGAAAAATGAGATGTGTAACATTAATATATGCAAAGTAATCTTTTCAGTAGTAATGGCATTTTTATGTAATAAACTGTTGGTAAAATTGAATAGTATTTATTGTATGACATGAACAGTGTCTCTTGTGGTTTTAATTTAGGTGGTATGAACATGGTTTATATATTCAAATCAAAATGTATATGCCTTTTTACTCAAAGGAATACTTTCTGAATGGTTTCTTAGTTTGCACTAAGAATGCACCTGTAGTGTTGAGCAGGTCTGACTTAGATTTGAAGGCATGCATGCTTCTTTCACCTCTGGGTCTGAATTTCCAGCTTAGTTCATTTTGGGCGTGATGCTTGTATATAAGGGTTTTCTGAGTTGAGCTGTTAGGGAAAATACACTAATCATTCCATTGATGTGCTGAAGAAAATTCAGGTTTAAGCTTCATGTTTTCTCTGAGTTACTCCTGCTGCTTTCAGGGTTCCTGTGGACTACAGCTGCTTTAAGAGAATGTGTAAAGAGTGTTGTTCTGATACTGCAGTTCTTTACTGATATTTGAGCAGGTGCCCAAATGATTTTGTTGTAGTAGATGAATGGGCAGTAGAGTTCTACTCCCTGTAATTCCTGCAGGATTTCTGGAATAGTGCTCAAAGTACTCATTCAGGTTGTTACAAAAAACGGTCATCATTCCTTTAAATTCAGCCAAAAGATACTAACCTTGGCAGCTGTCTGAATATTAGACATTTATTTGAAGCTTGCATCAAGAGATGTAATATGTATGAATATAGCCAGCTGAGTTGCAATGTGCTCATCTTGCTTTTTAGATAGGCAGAAACATCTTTGTAGTGGATTGAAAAGAGCACTGCATACTATGCCACTCTTAGACTACGAATTACAATTTTAAAGCAGGCAAGCAGAGGAATGTATACAAATGCTGCCTCTGTGACCAGTGATGGACTTGCATCCTCTGAGTTACTAGAACTAATGATCAAAGAGCAACCACATGTTCAGAACAGGCAAATAAAAAGGAACGAGGGAGTAAGTTGGGGAAAGCCCTTATGCTAAAAGTTTACACGTGTGGCAGAACTTTGATCTGTCAAAAATTGGGCTCAGAAGACTCCTCTGCTCGACTGTATTGATCTTCATGCAGAAGGAGGCACAGCAGCAATCTGAAGAACACCACCTGTGCTGCACTGGCATCTCAGCAGATCAATAGATGTGTCCCTGTTTAGCTTGAAAAAGACTGTAAAAGCTCCTAATACAGTGGGGGCTGAACTGCAGCTCCTGTGTGGGTGAGAGGGCTGCCAGGCACGCAGCCCCCTCTGTGTGTAACCCCTCAGCCTTCGCTGACTTCTGTGTCTGCTCCCCCTTTGCTGCCTTTCACACCTGCTGGTGCAAACCTGCCCTCAGAGCCAGCTGGGGCATTTCAGATTCGGTGCCTCAAAGGAGACGGAGGAGGAAGAGGTGGTGCAGGTGGTGGTTGCAGAGGCAAGAGACACGGGGACCTGAGCTATGCCTTTTTCTTCTTTTTAGTTTGAAAGGTGACCTAAAATGGTCAGATCCTCTCAGATTTATTCCTAAGACTTATCATTTGCATACAACTGTCTCCGCTATCTCAGCTGAACAAGATGTTTGAAAAGCTATTAGGCACAAAAAACAAGGGAATTTCCAGTTTATTCCTAGTAGGAGTTGAAATAGAAGCCTGAAGCTTTTTTTTTTTTTTCCCCCCTCTCTCCTGAGCGTTGGAAACAAATCCGCTGGGCTGTGATGGGTAAATGGGGTTTGGTGCACAGGTTCAAGAGGAGTCTCCCCACTAAGAAAAACAGGAACTGTTTGCTGCCTGTCACCACGCAGGGCTTCTGGGCTGTGGAGCAGCAATTTTGTTTTTTGAAAGAGGAAAAGCAGCTTAAATAAACAAAATGACCCTTGAGACTTAATCACAGCTACTTATTATAGCTGACATTCACTGAGGGCTTTTTTTTCCCTTTTTAAATTTTTCTTTCTTCTTTAGTGATTACTTCAAAATTTAAACCCGAACTAGGAAAACAGGAACTGTAGGTGTGGAGGTGTTCCTTCACCCCGATTTGCATGCAGGCTGTTTTTTATTTAGCGGGTAGGTGTGTTCGGTGTGTGTGAGAGCAATTGAACATGTCAGCAGTTTCCTACGAGCCGCTCTTGCTGACTCACGTGTCTGCTGCAGCTTGGAGCTACCCCGGCTATAAACTATCCACAATGGGAGGCGCGGGCAGAGAGACCGGCAGTGCCGAGCCGCTGTTCAAAGGTTATTTTCGGTTCTCCGGTCACTGCTTTGCTGTGGTTTTCTTCCCCAGCAACATCAAAACACACTGTCATTTTGCCAGGCTGCCATTCCTCTAGGTGCGGAGGGTGAAGTGGAAGTTCATTGTGCCGCTGCAGAGGTTGCGCTCCCAGTGCATGCTGATGCTGCTGATCAGCAAGCTAAACCTCAGGGGTTTAGGTGTTTTTGTTGGTGTTGTTTTCCTTGGTTTACATAGGGTTTGGGTTTGTTTGGGGCTGCTTTTTTTTTTTTTTTTTTTTTTTTTTTTTTTTTTTTTTGTGACTAGGGTGTTACCAAAAAATCTCCCTGAGCGTCGTTCTGAATTTGGGTATGGCAAGTCTAGCCTATGAATTGTGCTTTCCCTTTCCAAATGCAAGCTGTGCTGTGGAGTCTCCTACCCTCCACCCCTTTTTATGGCATAGATCTTCTTTAAAGCCAGAAAAGAATTACGATTAAACTTTAAAAAAACCTGGTTTTAGCTGTCTTTAATTTTCAAAATTTTGCTATTTCTTAGTCTTGTTTTTGCCTCCTGTGTGGCAGTATCACTGGCTGCTAGCATGAAAGGATTCCTTCATCTGCTCACACTCTTGTACAACTGCTTCTTTATTTACAGACTCTATTCTGATTACTCATAAGGATTCTAAAATGATAGCTGCTGCTGACTGATGATTTTTAACTGATTTTCTTGTTGTGGTTTTTGGTTTTTTTTTCTTCCCTCCCTTCTTCTTTCTTTCTTAGCTGATCACAAAAGCCTTTGCAGAAGTGGAATGAATTAGCCATCTGCAGTTCTGGATTTACTGTGAGGGAGTTTAGATTCGTAGTTGTCTTTTGTGTATTTTTCTTCTTCTTCTTGTGGAATGGGGTGAAAAATAAGTGGTCTTTGAAAGTGTGATAAATAAAACCAGCTGCTAAAGAGCAAGGTTTAATAACAAGGTGAGTTCATATCACTTGTTTTGTTTTTAGTCAACTACTTTGACCAGTAATTAATAGAAAACCACACTGAGAGCTTTATAACACATGAAGAAAATGGGTGTTCTTGGTTTCCGCCAATACAAATGACTCATCAGTATCAGTAGGGTTTCTACTTCTAATAATAAAACTGTGGAAGACCTTTAAAACGTGTGGTTTTTGCCCCTACTCTTAGTGAAAGGTTGGAAAATATTACTTTGAGGTTTTTTTTTAACTTATGGAAGATTTAGTGATTTGCTATGCAGCAATGAAAGATCTTGCACCATCCAAAGAAAACCTACTCATACCACTGCTTGCAGTGCAAAAGTATTCCCCTCTCCTGTCTTCTTCTCAGAGCTTTGCATTTCACCGTAGAGTATTGCCGATCCTTAGCCATGATATCAGAGATGCGCGTCTGGAAAATATAATATATTTATGTCGACTGGAGGAAGACTTGGCACACTACCTCATCTTGCCGAGCTGCTGTTCTCCACCTCTTTTCCAGTCTGATGAAGAGAGGGACAGTGAGACTGCTGAGTGACCTGTATTGCTGTTTCAGCTTGCGGGTCAGAGGATCGGGAGAGGAAGGTAAACAGAAAATAGGAGTTGAAACATAAATGACAACTGTAGGATGTGTCTGTCACTACCTGGAAGGAAGCACACATCTTCCAGTGCTGAAAGTAATACTGAAAAAAGTGCAAATCAGAAAGTGATCTGTTAAATTATTTTATTTTTCCTCTCTCTCTCAAAAAGTAATAGTTTTCAAATCCTTTTAGCTGTTTACCTTTTTGTAAAGATTCTGCACTGTGTTCAATGCAGTGAAGCAACCTCTAGCACATTCTGTTTTTTGTTTGAAAGTGTGCCTTGTAGAATGCAAGGTTATTTTGTTTTCATGTAAGCAAAGCATGCCCTTCATGGTGTTACAGTATATCAAATTTTAATTTTTTTATTCAAGGTGTTGTATTTTGAATGGTAGTCCAATCAATGTCTTCTGATCTGCTGCATTAATATTTAGTGTTGCAATCTGTTTTCAAGTTGCCTCTGTTGTTACAAGGTTTAAAGGCTATACATGAGGCAGAGCTAGTATTTTCTTCCCTGTTAGAGTGAAATTTCCCACATTTATGAAGCCTGCATCTTTACTTTCTCTGTTGTTGCAATATTTATACTAGTAAGTTATTCCTTATAAGGATATGATGGTTCTTTGTTTCTTCTTATTCTATTTTAAAAGCAGAGTGTGTTTTTAACAAAATCTGCTCAAAAAATCTAGACTTATCCCAGCTCCCTCATTGTCAGCGGGCATCTTTTGCCACTAAATATTTATATATATTAATGTAGTTGGTTTTGGTTGTGCTGGAATACCTTGGATGTGTTTGTCAATTTCTTGTGTAACCAGACTGTGATGGAGAATCTTTGTGTTGTAGCCTCTTATTGGGAGAAGTGCACTAAAAATAGAGGTGCAGAAGCCTGTGGAAATAAAACTTTGCAACATGTGGAAATCCAGTTGTTCGTTACATGGCAACAATAAGACAGGTTTTATTGTTTTCAGATGGATATGGCATTAAAGGCCAAATTCCAACTTAAGGGATTTATTTAGGGACAATTCTTATTGAAGTTCACAAAAGAACAATCGGTAACTACTGCAAAATAAGATGTCAGTGGTTATTCAGAGTTCAAGAGGACGTAGGTTCAGCACTCTGAGTTTGGCATGTCTTTAGAAAATCATTCCATCAGAAGTCTTATGGAGGTTGGATCATGGCAAACTAATAACGTGTCTAAATCTCATTGATGTTTTGAGCTCTTGACTCTGAAATGGGATTTGTGTCCAAAATAACTGAGTGACCTGTGAAGGGCAGCTGACAGTGTTGCTGCCAAATCTGGGGCTATGATTCTGCTCAGCATCTTCTCTCCTTGCCTTTGGTTGCTCTGGCACCTGTCTCATCCCACAGTGGGCCAGCCCTGAGAACTAAATTGGCAGGAAATTACTCAGTCTATGTGTAGGGCTAGTTTTGTGCATGTTAAGTTTGCTGTGGAGTCTGTCAAGAACCTGGATAATGCATCAAATAAAACCAAACCTTGTTAAAAGGCTTAGAGTTGGCCATGGGATGTCTGGTCCCTAAACTGCACTGACTATCACTGCATCATGCCCCATCTTCTGAAAGTTGTTCTTGTCTTGCTCTGGCAATGTGGTGGCTCTGCAGAAAACCAGTAGCAGGCTGTGCCTAGCCTAACCTGTAGCTTGGCAGTAGGAACTTGCTTCCCAGGCCATGAGAGGTTTGGGATATTTATTTCCAGCTTGTATCTGCAACAAACAATCAAAAAAAAAAGTTAGAGGGAAGCAGAAGTCAATCAAATGAGTTTGAAAATTGAACTGAATTGAAAAATCGAATTGAAAAAAAAAGTTAGAGGGACGCAGAAGTCAATCAAATGAGTCTCCAGTGCTAACAAAATGCAGAAGTACTATTTCCTGCAAATATTCAAATAACTGAAGGAGGGTAGGTTTAAATTAGATATTGGAAAGACATTTTTTACTTTGAGGATAGTGAGGCACTGGAACAGGTTGCCCAGAGAAGTTGTGGATGCCCCAAGCCTTGAAGTGTTTAAGGCCATGTGGGATGGAACTTAGAACAACCTGGTCCACTGGAAGGCATCCCTGCCCATGAGAGGGGGTTTGGAACTACATGATCTGGAAGGTCATTCCAACCCAAACTGTTCTGTGATTCTGTAATAACTATTCTAATTCCTACCTGATTCTTGCTTCTGGCCTCATGCAACCAGGTCATGTCACCAATCTCCCAGATGTGATGAGCTCTTGAGAATTTTAAATCTGTTACATATGAAGAGATGAGCAGACCTGGTGACTATGGGGAAGGTTTTGAACCATGTGGCTGCATTCCTAAGCCCTCGGGTCTTCTCACAACCTTTATCACTCTGGGGATGATGGCAAGCAATGTTGAGTAACAGGTTCAGTAGAACGACCCGAGTGACTTGAATTACTCAGGTGAGGGAGGGAATCTAACTTCATCCTTCAAAACAAGAGGGTGAAATTGAGAGCTGGTAGTGCCTTATGCAACTGGGTGGGAGCAGGAGGTCCTGCTTTGCTGAGCTGATTCAGCTTTTCAACCTAGTACACATCAATTTACCATTTTCTTAACCCTGGCTAATTTTCCTAGGCAATTTGATGAGTAAGACCACAGGTCCAAAGAGCAGCAGAGCTAATGTGGGAAGGACAAGGGGGAGCAGTGCAGGTTGCTGAGGGGCAAACCCAGATCTCCTAGATTCGCTGTCCATAGCTTCACCCCACTGGGCTGCTGGAGCTGGGAGCTGTTGTTTGGGAGGGGGGTGGCACTGCTGCCCCTTTCCTGTGTTCTTGAGCAGAACCATGGGATGATTTTCTGCAAAGCTGAATGCTGGTTGTGCATTGGGCAAACTTTTCACCAGAACCTGAGTAGCAAAAATGAAAATGGAACCTTTTGGTTAGGTCCTCTTCTTGAGCTGGGAAAGCTAAATTCTGCTTCAGGTATCTGTTGTGCCTGAGGTACTTTTGTGTGTGGAACCTGTACCCTGCCAAGTGCTTGTGACTCAACTCAGCAATTTAACTTCATTTCCAATCCCTTAATTTGTTCCTGTAACTTATTAAATGTGTACCAAGGGAAAGTGTGGACCAGAGTTCTTACAGAAATCCAAATTAAGTGAGGCTGTGAAGTAATAATGAAGCATGTCAGTAAGCTAACTCCAATGTTAAACTAATGGTAAATTATGAAACGTATGCGTAGTTTGTCATAGCTGGAAACTAATGGGCAATGCAAATTTAAACGCTTTGCAAGGAAATTTTTTTGTTTGTCTTTTTCCCCTTCTTGGTCCTCTTCATTTGTCTTATTATTAGGCTAAAAGTAGAGTCAGTGATTCATTCAGTAATCTCTTTCTTGGACAGTTAGTCATCTGCCAATTTGTGTTAACTTTCCACTTTGTTCAGAAAGTGAGTAATGCTTTAATGCACCAACCAGCAAATTCCAAGCTTAAAAAGCTGTGAGTATCATTCAGATCATCTCTAAACTTTCTCTAAAAAACTTTTACCATTTTGTGAGATCAAAGTAAGGTCTGGCATGCAGTGTTGTACAGCTACAGTCCAGTTGTTTTGTCTAGACCCAGTTACTAAAGCAAAACACAGGGTTCCAAATGCAGTGCACAAGTACAAGCAACTCACATGTTATTTAGCCAGTGTAATGCTGCTTGTTTTTCTTCCCAAATACTACTTTCACGGGGTAAATACTGCCTCCATAGTTCTTTTTCCCTCCCCAGATTGCCATGGCTTGTTAATTTGTTAATTTCTATTGTTCCTTACTTCAAAAAATTGTGATGCTATTAAGGCTAACTTAGTGAAAATAGCTTGCAAGGAAAGTAGTAATTGGTATTAGCTGCCTGCTACAAATATTTCTGGTGCTTTTCACGATGAGTTTTGGTAGAGACAAAAAATACTGTGCTGTTGAAGTGTTATCTGTATAGAACTTATAGCTGTGAAGTCTTTCTATAGCAGTGGGGTAGATATTTTGATTTCAAAATGATGCCAGTTCTTTCTGAAGATGAACACAGTACTTGATTGAATCACTTGAGAATTTAACTACTTTTTTCTTTCCCATGAAAACTGGAGTAGCATAAAGGGCAACAAGGTCAGTAATGTCATAGGAGAACTTCATAGGACCAAAGTCTTTACCATCTGCTCTAAAATAACATGAAAGAGCTGATTACTACACTCAGCAGCGAAGGAATTCAAAGTGCAGATGAGATTTGAGTGCTGTGGAGAGGGTGTGCATGTGCAGGAGGGTAGGGCAATGTGGCAGTGGTAAACACGAATGCCAGAAGTGGTTTGCTTGGCCCCACACATTTCCTTGTTCCTTCCCCAAGTGCCTGTTGTCCTCCCCCACCACTTGCTGTCTACTTCTTGCAGTGAAGTTGTCTTCTCTATGATTGTCCTTTGATATAGATGGTTTTAGGGTTTCCTGGTGCCACAGTTCTGTAAACAAGCAATGCAAAAGCTGATGGAGAGGAACGAATAACCTTTGGTTATAGGGTCTGTAGTCTGCAGCATGATGGGGCCGTAGCAGAGTTCTGTTGTGCTCAGCTGTTGTCAGAATAAAAACATGATTTGGTCTTGAGGGAAAGGTAAAAGAACATCTGTTTTCCCAGACTGGATTCCTGGAGTCCAATTCCATTCCATGTAAATACTGAAAATATCCTGGTAACCATGTTTTAGTGTGAAGAATTAGGGCTTCTGAAAGGTTTTCCCTTCCCGTCTTACTTTGCACCTCAGCAAGTTTTGATAGTTTGGTGAAGTTTTGGACAAACGGCCATACCAGGGGTGCTTATTTGAATACCAGCTTTTGGGATTTGCCCCTCCTGGTTACCTGAACATTTTCCAGCATCATCAGTGTTAG
>VXAX01005608.1:0-34472 GCA_013399835.1 Leptocoma aspasia | reverse complement strand
ATTTTTATCTGAGGAAATACATATATATTTATGTGGTTTTGTCCCCTGCCCACCTTCCATTTTTTTAACTTGACTGTAAAGTTTAGGCTATTCCCAGGAACATGGGCACCCATTGCCATCATCCTGCACAGAGAGGCGCCCAAGGAGGCGCAGCCCAGCGAGGGATCTCCCGAGTATTTATGGAGCGGTGTTTCCTGCCCCGACTCGCTCTGCAGGTGTACTGTGCAGTCGGTTAGAGAAACCATGAGTCGAAGGTTTGCTGGGGTGAAACAGTTTACAAATAGCTTTTCAGTGTTTGTTTTTATTTTTAACTCCCTCCCCACCCATGGGTCCCTCCCCCAGCGTATCAGCACAGATGAAGTGGCTCAAAGAGAGAAGATCATTGTTGCAGAATAGGCAAAGCACCCCAAGAGTTTCCAGAGGACCTTTGGAAAACTAGTTACTTTCCCTGGATCTTTTTTCTGCTCCTTTCTTCTTTGGGGTTTACAGGGTTAAAACTTCTTTCTCTGTGGCTGCTGGGTTTTTCAGGGGAGTGGGAGTGTCACATGGTTTATTTTTTTTTTTCCTTGGTTTAGTTTGGTTTTTTTTTTTCTTTCCCTTAAAGACTGACCACTGACGAAAAGATACCTATAGCAG
The DNA here is from genome assembly GCA_013399835.1 of Leptocoma aspasia. Classification (NCBI taxonomy): domain Eukaryota; kingdom Metazoa; phylum Chordata; class Aves; order Passeriformes; family Nectariniidae; genus Leptocoma; species Leptocoma aspasia. The sequence goes on along the minus strand of VXAX01005608.1, from coordinate 33,836 downwards.
TGTATTTGAAGCTGGTAGAGGCAGGGTGCCCTTCTGGCACCTTCAAGGAGAGTCCACAAACCAGGTCATGCTGCCCTGGCACCAATTCCCAGTGTTCCCAGTAGCATAGTCCCCATGGCCAGGCATCTTCTCTCTGGCACTTGGTGTGTGCCCTTTTTGCCCTAATTTTAGGTTATCACGGGGAAGTGATCTCAACCATACAGCCTCATCTAGGCATGAGAGGAAATTTAGACATTTCTCTATTTTCCTAACCAATATTCAATTGCTTATGGAAAATTCTGGTCAAAAGGGTAAAATTTCTTTACTGGGTGTTTAATCTCAAAACCACAGCTCCCTGTACCCAGGACACAATAGTGGTAATGCCATGCTTACAGCCTTTTTCCAGCACAGTGTAGGTGTGGGTAGGTGTGCGTGCGGGGGAGAAAGGGAAAGGGCACGAATGCGATGGAGGGGTTCTCTTTTGCTCCTTGGGCTGCTTTTCTGGTTTTTGGGGTTTTTTTTAAATTAAAATAATGAGAAGGTACTTCTGGCTTGCTTGCAGACGAGGTTATTCATTGCAGAGACCCGATGCTGGTTCCCCATGTATGTATTTTCACACATGTGTTGCTGGCTGCGTGCGTACTTTGCGGCTGGCACGGCATAGCTGGAAAGTATGTGGGAGCATGTCTGCTTCCTCTGAGGCTGCTACAGGTGGTTGGGAGGATGGGGGGTGGAGGAGGAGATGCTGGAGGCAGGCGAGGTACGACACCCATTTCCTTTGGCGTGTGTTGTGCGCTCCAAGCCGCTGCCTTGCCGGCAGCCAAGCGGCTGCATGTAGCACCCGCGGTACTTCGTCTTTGCGCTTACTGGAGGTTTATGACTAAGGTTGTGGTTTAATATGCCCTTTTTAGGTATGTGAAGGGTTTAAAATTATCTAGTGTTGCATTTCTTCTTTTTTCTTTTTTTTTTTTTTCCCTCCATGGTATTTTCTGCCTTTAAAAGTTTCCGTAATTTTTAGAGGGTAAGAAGCATAAGTTGATTTTTAAAAGAGAAAAGAAAGTTTTCCCTGACTACTCATCAGCTAAAAGTATGCATTTTTGCCTTTCAAGGATTGCTTTTTGAGACTAAATAATTGGCTTGTAAGTTTTAAATACCTAATACAAACTGTTGGAGAGCCTTAAAATGAAATAAAAAGAAAGCTTATTCACCTGGAGTTCGTGAGGAGACACTCTCTCTGTAGATGAGGTGCCTTTCTTCTGCAGCCATACCCCACGAAGCTTGGTGTTAACATTTGCAAGTACAGATTTGTTCCTTGTGATTTCGAAGTCTTTACTTGAGGGCTTGTAATTTTCCTGAGCTGTTCAGGTGCCTCTTAATGCCTTGAATATTTGTTGAGTGTATTGCATGTGGCTTGTATTCCCTTACATTTCAGATGAAATGCTGTGACACAGCAAGCTACACTGGATAAAATTGCATGTGCTAGGTTAGGAAGGAGCTGGAGATGGAAGGGAGCAGACCTACACGTGCACACCTTGCTTGATATAACACTTCTCTATTAGCAGGTTGTGCTGCTTTCGTGCCTGTGATTCCTTTTTTCTCTTTTTAATTTTCTTCATGTCCTGAACTGCCATGGAGCAGGATATAGTTTGCATACTCCTCTTCTTTAATGAAGAAAAGTGGTTTTTGCATGAAGGTACCCTGGAATATTTGGCATCAGCTCAGTTGACAGGATCTCCAGATGTTCTGCTCCAGGGGAGCTTGAGCAAGTTGAATTGTCAACTGTAGCTATTAGATATCAGAGGTGCAGAGCAGTCTTTCTGATGTTTGTGCCACCTCCTGTCTCCTTGTCAACTGAGATGGCTGCTGAAGGACCCAACAGTAGTTCTCCTCTGCGTGTTTGACACTTTAGAAAATGTTGACAACCATAGTGGAAGCCTTAAGGCTTGATACATGTTTTGAAAGGGAGTAAGTGCAGGGAAATCTGATGTTCCATAAAGATGTAGCAAGATCTGTGAATCATTAGCAAAGTCACACAGAATTAAACTGATTTAATTTGGGAAAAGGTGCTGAAAGTTTCATGGTAGTTTGGCTTTAGCTTATCTCCTGCAGAATGATTTGGTGTCTTTTGTGTATTATTTGCTTTGGACTTGAGGTTGCCATTCTTTGTAACCCTGCAATCCACTTACCAAAATCCATGTATAGATCAGGTGTCCCAAATGTCCTTCCATGAGCATTGCAGGAGTTCAGGAGCAGCTCAAATAGATGGTTTCAGTCCTCCACCAGAGGATTTGCTGCTGAGTGCTACCTGCCGATGGTCCTGGGAGCTCAGCAATGCTTGTGGAATTACCCCAACTCAGCACTGCAGGGTGATGGATGGTCCCTGCACCAATGGACCACTCAAGCCTCTCAGGTAATACGGTCCATGGGAACGGCCCCTGAATTGCTCGTGACGGAAAGACCGTGATTTAAGGGCTGTGTGAAAAAAGGAACAAGACGAGGGAGGTTGAGTTGAAGTAGTCATAAATGTTATGTGCAGCTGCCAGGCTGGAATTGTTGGATTAGAAAATGAGGGAGAAAAAAATGCAAAGCCAAGAAGCATCTGAGAGAAAAAATCAGGAATTATACGAAGAGTAAAAACGAGAATACAGTTGAAGTCCAGTATTCTGTCACACTGGAAAGGGAAACACATAATTAAATTCCTGTGTTAAATTAGATAATGTAGGAACTAAAACCACATACCTGTTCTAATTAGCTGCTTCCTAAGTATCCTCACTTCAAAATTAGCCCCAAAAAGAGCTGCTTGCTTACAGGAAACCATGTTTTTGACTAGAAGGTACAGTAAAAAGACAGGGTGGGGCATAAATGTGCTTTATGGTATAAAAGTCAAGGGTATGCTGCAGAGCACTGTGAGTCAATCCATGGTACTTTTCTTTTTCAAAAAGAGTTCAGAAGGTGTTGTGCTCTCAAGAATACCACACCAAGCCTTGAGCAGTTGAAAAAGGCACTTAGCAGTTGCAGGGAGCTTTAAAACGCTTGACTCCCTGAAATAACACAAGTGTTAGTTCAGCACATAGAACTTGCACACTGACCAGAGGCACAGCAAATACAGTTCTGATTTATTTTATTTTTTTAGCAGTCCTGCTGGTAGACGTAAATGAAGCAGATTGAGATCTCACCGTGGTTGCAAGCTGTGGCAGAAAAATTAGCACCACACTTTCCAATGGAAGCAGAACAAAAATGTAAAGTCTGCCAATTAAATTGGAAACAGCTCTTAATTTTCCCTCTCCTCCTCCTCCCCCAAAGGATGAATGGCTTACTCTTCTGGATGGAACTTTGTGTAATGACTCATAGTTTTATATGGATTAGTGTGAATATGTAGGTGAGGGAGATGCTGGTATGTGAGAAACTATAGTGTCTGGAAGAAGTGTCCTGGAACACAGAATAAATGAACATTTAATCTGTTTCTCATGCTGAATTAATGGAAACATAAATGCAGAATATCTTCCTCCCTTTACTCCCTCTCCTCCCAGATCTGCACTCACCAGATACAAAGGAGGTTTATGGTGAACAGAGAACATGCCTCTTATGATAACTGAATTAGTCACTAAAATAAGGGTATTTCCCTTGCCTGCTCTGAAATACACATGGACAAGGCAGTAGGAGCCAGAATTGTGGCACTGCAGACATCAGCAGTGAGCATGCTAAGTTCTGTGATGCCCTTTGTGAGGTGGTTGTTGTTCTGATAGGTTTCCAGCAAGGAAAGAAAAGCCCGTCCACCTTTTTGCATTGTGCTTCTTTGGTCAGAGGACGCTGCTCCATGCCTTACACAGCAGCTGGAGTGAAGAGCATCACACACATTGCTCTTCTGCTGGCACTGTGGCACACCTTGTGTTAGACTGTGTCACCATCATTCTTGCTGCTGTAAAGCAATAGATAGGGCAGCTGTATTCCCATTTGGCTAAGCCAAAATCTCATGGCTCTGCAGTCATGTATAGCTGACAACTTGAGCTGCAAGTATGGATTCACATGGGGCTTCTCCAGAGGACTGCCAAGTTTTCATCTCAAGACTCCTGGTTTACCCTTTCCTCTCGGCAGCCATTTACTATACATCCACTTGCATCAGAATAGCTGTTAAAGGCAGGTCTGGGGAAGTGGTTGTCTCCCTGTGTTTGGCACTGGTGAGGCCACACCTTGAACAGGGTGTTTAGTTTTGGGACCCTTACGACAAGAAGGACCTGTTTGAGGTGCCGAAGTGTGTCCACAGAAGGGCAACAAAGCTGGTCTGAAATACACGTCTTAGGAGGAGCAGCTGAGGTTGTTCAGCCTGGAGGCTCAGGAGGGAACTTATTGCTGTCTACACCTATTTGAAAGGAGATCGTAGACAGGTAGGGGTCAGTCTCCCAAGTAAAAAGCAGTAGGACAAGTGGAAATGGCCTCAAATTGCATCAGAGAAGGTGTAGATTGCGTATTAGGAAAAATTTCTGCATGGAAGGGGGGGCTGTCAAGCATTGGAACAGGCTGCCCAGAGCAGTGGTGGGCTCTATGCCTTGAGGTATTTAAAAGACATGTATGTGTGGCATTTGGGGACATGATTATTTACTGTTTGACGTGTCAGTGTTGGGTTAATGTTTGGACTTGATGATCTTAGAGGTCTTTTCCAACCTAAGCTATTCTGTGATTCAAGTAAAACCTCCGTCAATGAAACGTTCAGGTTATAACAAAACAAAAAGACCACTTTCTTCAAAGATGTTTCAAACTCAGTCATTTAGCCATGTTTCTCATAAGTGGTAAAAGTAAGGGGTCAGTGTATTGCAGTAGAGAAGATCAAGGAGGTCAAGGAGTCAGACACAGTAGAGTTTCCACCCTCCAGTTACTCTTCTCAGTCTGCAGCAATGCCATTTGGCCCTCAGCAAAAATTACCTTCTACATGGAGTCTCCAGCAATGGCAAAAGTGAAAGAGAAAACTATCTTACACCCTTATATGACAGTCATTCCCAAAATTGGACCTTATGTAATGAACTGTCCTTGTTGAGCAGTTTTCCAAAAGGCTGATGTAACTGGGTCCTCATTTTTAGATTGTTCGCCATTGCTTACTTCAGCGTTTAGTTGTAGGGGCCTTGTTTTCACATCTCAGACCTGGAGACATTTATTGGGCTAGTGTAGCATTGTTACTAGGTAAGAAGATTGGAAATCCTGAGGTCAATTCTGAGCTCCTGGCCTCTGCTTTCCTCTCGCAATGTGTTGCTTCTCTTCTTTGGGAGGACCCTGGCTGTGGAGTCTCCTCAGTTCTCTGCAGGAGAAAACTTCAGTTTTCCTTTCAAGCAAGATGCCATGCAAGACTTACTCTCAGGGTGCCGCAATACCCTGGGAACGTTTTCTGGAGAAGGGGAAATGCGTTTACATTAAAAACACACAAACGCTACCACCAAAAAGAAGCAGCTGCTTCTCATATAAGTGTGGGGGGGAATCCCACACTGTCTTCAGAGAAGTAGACTTATTTGGTCATGTGCAGTATCTCAGACCTCCCACCGTCACATGTCAAGGAGGTCTGACTTCCATTTTAAAACTAGTACCTGGCATGGAATAGAGTTATACTGAGGTCTTATTGCCTAGTAACCCAAACATGGACACATCCAGAATTCATGTCGTTTGGTGTAATTTCTTGAAAAGAGTTTAAAACTCACAGTGTTTATTTTGGATCCCCAATGCAAGGCACAGGAGGGTATTATATGATTAATGAGATTTTCTGCATATGGTTTTTGTGCCTCTTGGCATTTAGTAGTCTCAGTGACCTAGCTTTTTACTTCATTTCTGTCTTGTTGGCATTCTCATCAGTAGTCTCTCATGAGATGCAAGAATCTACCCTCAACCAGCCTGTCTCTCCTTGGCTGTGAGGATGCAGTCCACCACTCACATAGCTTTTCCGTCCCATTCCCATCATCACTCATTTTGTTCTCTGCTTTGGTGCAAAACAATTCCTGTAACACATAAAGCCATCGTCCTCACCTTGAAAACAGGATTTGCTTAAGATGGGGAACAGCATTATACTGCAACTTTTGGCCTAACCGAGAAGAGGTTAATTTAGATACCAGGAATCTGGCCACAATACTTACTGCTCAGGGGGAGTCAGGTTTGCACCCCAGGCTGGCCTCCATGCACAGCAGGCTGGTGGTCCCGGTCACTGCAACTGCTGTGAAGGCAGTGGAGACCTGTCCCACACTGAAACACTGGCCATAGGAAGAAGCGCCCTTCACCTGGCTTTCTCTGTCCTCAAAAAAGGAGAAACACCAGGTAAAAAGGAGAAACACCAGGTAAAAGCACATGGTTCTTGGTACTCACATGAGAAATGAGTCTTTCCCCAATGGATCTGTGTGAATTTTATTGATAGGGAGGGGTTTGGCTTAGACGTGGGACTGATCCTTTATCTGAGACAGTGTGAGGAACTTCTGATGCTGAAGATGAGCAATTTATCCTTTCAGATGGGAGGTTTCTCAGCTGGTGGCAGGCTGTATATGGCACATCAATCACTCTGCCTCCCCTGGGGTATGTCTCTGCAGCTGCAGACCATGTGCTTGTGTATGTTGCATTCACTGAGGAGGTGGGGGTAGTAGCTAACCAGCTGTAAATCGGTGAATCACTGTAGGGGATGATTTCCCTTGGGCAGAGGAATGTTGTGCTGGAGCAGAGGCTGAATTTGGCAGGCACTCCAGTGGTTCAGGGAACCCATGCCACTTCTCTGTGGTTGCTCACCTGGGCTGGAGAAGGGACTCCTGGTTGTCAGGTCCCACTGAATAAGTCCTGTGTGCTTTGCAGCCACTCTGAAACTGTCATTTCCTCTGCTACTCTGACCAAGATATGGAGGGGATGGGCAGGAAATGTGGGGACAGAGGGCTGGAGCATGAGCCAGTGTTTCTGTAGAGCAAGAGCAGGGAGATGGAGGACTACTGAAAAATAAGGGTGTACTGCAGGTCAGGCAATAGGTCTAAAGGGACTGGAGCATGAGAAGAGCATGCTTTTGCTTCTCAGTAGGACTTAGACCTCCCTTCCTGCATCTCTCCTACTCGGAGAGTAGTTAAAAAAGAAGTAATCTAATCAACCTGTCAGAAGCCCTACTTGTTGCTTCTGCCCATCTGAAGAGGCAACCAAAAGTTTTCTTTTTTTTCTTGGCCGTTGATGCATGAGAGAGTTCAGTTTGTTTTGCTCATATACACCTAGTCTATCTACATAGTAAATATTTTTTGTCTTTCTCCAAACCCTGGATACAACACACATGTTTTTTACAGTGATAGATGTGTGTTGATTTAACTAATTGTCTTAAATGGAGGAAGTCAGTAAGTAGATGGAGGATTTTAATGTCTTAGAAGCCATTCAGGAAAAGCAGCTGGATTTCTGTTCTGCATACATCCTTATTCCGTCCCATGCTTGACTAGTTTGGGAAGCACTGTGATGAGCACCTCACATGGTGAGTTCTGTCACCTGCATGAGTGGCTGGATGGTCATCTCAGAGGCTGTAGAAGAAAGTGTTGCCTGAATGTCTGGGGCAGAGAAAGTGGCTCAGCTTCATTTTTTATGGAGGAAGCCTTAGAGTTTTGAATGAGCTTTTTCTCCATCCTGGTGAGTAACCTAAAAGAGTGAGGTTTTCCAGGATAGAAGCTGTTGAAAGAAGTTGCTAGCTGATAGCCTAGTGCTTTGGGGCAAAGGCATCCTCCTCATGGATTGGTTTCCAGCATGGTAAGGGGAACAGAAGAGACAGGACGGGGTAGTTTTTCCTGTGATTGACTAGTGTTAGTCAGTCTTTAGAGGCCTTGCCCTGAAGCTTCTGTAGCTTTACTTCCTGAAGCTGATGGTGGGCTGGATCGTGAGTGTGATCTGGAAAGGCATTTTCTTGTGTAGAGTATAAACTATTATATTGACAGTATTTCCTCTGAATGATGCATTTGGGAGTCTTGTAAAAAATGTAAACAAAAAGTACTGCTCTGTGGGGAACACTTAGCTTCTGCAGAAATGAAAATGAGCAAAACTGAATGCAGTGTATTACATCCAGCAGGCCACTATCCAGTATCCAGTGAAATAGATAAAGGGATGGGAGACACTGCATTGACCTGTGCTAATTTAGGGTCCCATCTCCTCCAAATGGGAGTAGAAAGCCATAGTGAACATTAACACCAAAGCAGCCATTCCCTATATGGGACAGCAAAGACCATGCTAGCAAGCTGTGATCCAAATAATGAAACAGTTTTCACTGTGGGTTTTTGTTGATTATTTCCTTTGCCTGGGAAGGGTGTTGTTTGAAAATCGGAGCTCATAAATATGTAGCGAGGCCTTGGTGCTCTGGGCACTATTATATTGCTCTGAAAAATGTATGGCAAAGCTGTTCCAATATGTTTCCACTTGGATCCTGCATATGAGGAATATCAGAGGGAGAATAGTAGATCAGATGTAGCCTTGTTAGTTAGAGAAGTGGAAGATAATGTTGATTTAAATAAATTACCCCTTGGGTGTAAATGCTTTTGGTAGGTCAAGGGGATGGCAGAAACTCTGGAACAGGTCACAGGATTGTAGTGAAGTGTAAATGTGACCATTAGAAATTGAGTCCAGCAAGGAAGGTATCCTGTTTTGTACTCATGGATTGTACTTTTCATTTCTTACAAAACCCCTTTTAAGATGTACCACTTTTAAAGTGTTGGACCTTTGTGTAGTAACATACCATCTTTCTCAGGAAATGTATACATAATAGCATTGTTTTAGTGAGCACAAATCCTTGCTTGGGCTACAGACATGTGTTTTGGATGGGACGTGTTTGTGCATGGAGTTTTATATAGCAATTGTCCTCTTTGCTTTTGTGGGTAAATTTTTTAGCACTAAAATATTGAGCTGCAACACTGTGCTTCATTGTTAGACTCCCTGACCTTTGCCTCTAGTTGGAAAGGGGGCAGGAAATCTTTGTTTCCTAAAAGCTGCCTGAAGTCACAGAAGAAAGCAGTATCCCTTCTGCTAGCAACATACGAAATGACCTCTTGGTGCAAACAGAAATAACTGCAGCCACATGAAAGCCATGCAGAGGCTTGGCTGTGGGAAGTCAGTGATGATAGGAAGCAAATTAATGACAGGGAACTGGATGGTAATGTTGGTTGTCAGATAGGTAAGCTCATAGGTTGCAATAGTTCTGCTTATCAGGATCTGCAACCCATCTCTTCCCAGAGCAAGGGTGAGCTGTGGAGCAGTTCTGTCCTCATTGCTTCAGCAGAAAGGCCCAGTTGTGAGCAAAAGAAAGGTGATCTTACAGGGAAGGGAAGTCAAAATTGTTGCCTCTTCCCAACTCTTAGATTGTGTAAGAGAACAAAAAGCAATCTAGAATGGTGAAGACAAAACATCTCAGCCTCTCTTGCCAGCTGGAGAATTGCTAATAATGTTCATAGTCCTGGAACAAAAGACAACAAAACAAGTTACTTAAGAAAAGAATCTGTCACTGACAAAAATAGAGCTTTCAGCTAGTTTTTTGTCTCAGCCTGTGTTTCTCCAGCCAATCAATCCTGTTACTGAATAAAACTCTGGAAATAAACTTAACAAGATTAATGTCTGTAACTATTTGTAAAACCTATGTGTTACACAGTCTCCTTAAATGAGATTATGTCATGTTTATAATACTTACTCATATTTTGTCCCCAGTCTGGTCTAAAATTGAATAGTTTTCATTAATTTTTCTTGCTTGTTTAATTTTGTGCTTAAACCAATAAGTTACAAATCTGCATGACTGCCCACTTATTGTTGCACTCAGAATAATTGCACTGAGTCACTGTGCATGAACTCGAATTGCCATAGGGTGTTAATACTTGATACTTAAGCAAGCATGTTTATCTGAGAGCTGGGTCATCAGTCTGTGGAATGCAATGTTTACTACATGAACTTCAGCCTAGAATTATTGCAGTTAGGAGATGTAGCCTGTGCTCATTAATAATGCCTAGAATCAGTGTTGGTATTTTCAGGGGTGGTAGGGAAATTATCTGCTAAGTGTGGGAAAATAAATGTCGGGAAAATAAGTGCTAGGCTTTGAGAAAAAGGGGTTTGTATGCATTTAAAATGGGCTTCCTAAAAGATTTTCTTGCCTGTGTTTTTTATTTATCCAAATATGTATCTGTTTTTTATCTATGCTCTGTCTTGAATGTCTTGTTTACCCAGAGGAGAATTTGGGATTATGCAAACTAATAATCAATTCCCTTCTTAAATGAAAAGATTTGTCTTTTCATGTCCAAGTTTATTTCCAAGCTTTAGTTCAAATGTTTAGTTCCAAAACTTATGCAGACTTTTTTTTCGCTAATGAAATTTTCCTCTGTGGCAGAATAAAACCCAGGGAAACTGGTATTTGAAATGCCATTTCTCCTTCATTTATTTTGCTAATGTGTTTTCAGATAATTCAAATCCTGAGAAATTTAGTGGCAGCATCACCTGCTGGAGTGTGTTTTACAAAAGAAAAACAAATAATGAAGGGGGTTTAGGGTTTATTTGCACCTTCTGCTGAGAGGCTGTTCTCCAGTACTGAAGGAAGCAAGTGGTGTTCTGCCAACTCTTGGCAGGCAGGTGAGAGCAGGGAACCCTTCCCTGAGCAGATTCCCTGCACCAGCAGGTAAGCTGCTGCTCGGCTGCTCTGTGGGGATGTGGGCTGCGTAAAGCCTGCAGAGCTTCTCTTCCTTGAGCAGTGTGGATGATTGCACGTAGGACTTTGTCAGAACTGATACTTGGGTTTTAGCAGAAAAGCACCATTTTTTTTAACTGCACCGAGTCCATAGTTCTTGCTTTTGGGATTACTAGCGAAGTGTCAGCAGCAGGCTGAATGTCATTTTTCATGGGAGAAGCATCTGTTCAGTTCCTCAGACCAAGATAAAGCAAACTTTGGATTGGAAATCAGATGAGTTTGTCAGTCAGAATAACTGTATCATGGAGCTCCAGGTGAGGAGTCAGAGGGCACTTTATTCTTTGTAAAAATAGAGGAAAGACTTATATGATGTACCACTCTTTCACCTTAGTAGTATTTAATGCCATTTAGGACAGTAGCTCCTGACCAAGGTGGTTTTGTTAGCTGATTTCCTGTTACAACAATTACTTGGAATATCCAAAGGAATTGCTGTTATTCAGAGACCACGTCTGTCAGCTTAATACTTTGTGTTTCAGGTGGCATTTTTATATCCATGTACAATAATTATAAATAATGATTCTTGTAATTTTTTACCATGTGTATTACAAAAAGAGTATACAGGGGCAAGGACTGGAGACATCATAATTAAAACTATTATTTTATTTATAGACCACATTTTGATCTCTTGTTGATCTTTTGCTAGCTGTACAAAGAATGCTTTAGTAAACAATATTGATTTGATAGAGAATGTAGAGGAATATGTATTACGTGTACAAGAGAAGTTTACATATTTTTTCCAACTGCATTATACTTTTTTTTTAGATTTTAAGTACTCTGCCTTATTCTTAACAGCAATAACACATGGAACATACTGAGAGATTATACACATATCATTTGTTCTTGGGAACCAGTATAACGTACGTGGGTGTCAACTGCGTATCACTGTGGTTTCTAACCAATTTATGATAGTTTTGTTCTGATGCAAAGCTTAAGTATGCTGGAACTACGATTGCCACCCACTTTAAATATTGTTGTTAGCGGATAGCATTTATTTCAGTGACTTTAAAATCTTAACATTGTGAAGTGGTTTTAAGAGGCTCTTGTCTTTTTAAAGCAACTTTTCTATTCCATCTGGGTAATGTCTATCAGTGTTGGTACTGGAGGTAAGTCTGTAACATGTAGTGCGGGTGTGGAGTTCCACCACATTAATTCCACTGAGGTCTTGAACCTCCTAGAAAAGTAGAGTCGTCCCCTTTAACTGTCCAAGCAGGATACAACTGACTGAACAGAGTGTTCTCTCAAAGCTCTTGTTGATCATAGAATCCTCATTGATCCTCTGGATGGAGTCCAGGAAGCCCATCACTTCGAGGAACACATGTGTCAGACCATATGACCTTACATAATAACCACGCACGTGAGAAACCCAAAGGGTGGGTAATCTGTGGGATGTCTAGTGTGATGCTGGCAGTGGGCTGTCAACTTGTTGTGCTGGAGAGGTTTGCAACTGACTACCTTGTGGTTTTTTTGGCTTTCATTTGTCATCCTGCCTTTCTTGTATAGCAGTTAGGCTGGGAGAGTGGGAAATATGGCTTGCGCAGTCCACGCAAATGTTTCTGGAGGAAGCTCATGGATTGTTTCTGTTGCCTCCAGTCAATTCTTTGGCTGAAATTAGCTTGAAGATTAGAGGAGAGGATACAGCCACAAACGTGCACACACAAGCTTACAGAACAATGAACGTACCCAGAGAAATTGCCCAGAGTAAATTTTTTGTGTGTCACGTAAACAAACAGATCATAAACATTCAGCGCCTGCTTGTTAGGTTTGTTTGTTAGGTTACCCTGTGTTGCCTAAGAGCTTAAGTTAAAACGCTTAGCAGTGGTGTGCTTGATCTTCAGGGATCTACTGATAGAAGCAGGCTGAACCTCTTCACCCCTTCTTCCGTTTCTATATGTGTAAAATGGAGACTGCCTGCCTTCCCCGGGCTTAGAGAGGATTATTTACTCCTTACAGCCGGCTTTGGAGAGGAGAAGCACTAAGCAGGGTGGTGTGACGTATGGCTGCTCTGATGGAGCTGGGGACAGAAAGGCACCAGGGTGCTCCTGGAAAGGGAGGAGCATTAGCTGGTGAGGACAAGGTCAGGAGAGTCCCTGCGTGGGCACATGGGGGTGAAGGGAAGGCCACTAGTGACCACAGGGAGACTGGAGCTGCTTGGGGCTGGCTGGCCCTGCTGGGACATAGGCAGCCTGCTCTTTAAAACAAGCGGAGTTAGACAGGCAGAGGCAAAATACCCACAGTGTTTGGGTACTTACGAGCACAAACCTGTTGGATTTAATCAGCTTATGCAAAATGAACTGTACCTGGGACCTGCACGTGCTGGGCTTGCTGGGTGAGCTCAGGTTCTGGCATGGGTGTGTGCAGGTCCCTGCACCTTCCCTGGGCTGAGGGTTGCTGCCTTCTTCAGGCTCCATCACCTTGCCCCAGGCCTCCCCCAGAAAGCATACCAGGAAAGGAAAGCCTCATCACTTTGTGCTGTCATGATCCAGCACAAATTTGGTGTTCATCTGGAAAACCATGCTTTGGTTCTGCTTGACTAAGCCAAAACCTGGTTCATGACAAGTTAACCTTATGTAGCAGAATGAGGAAAGCAAATGTTCACCTGACTCTTCCCACCCAGCTGAGCGTGTTTCTTTCCTTGTAAGCTCTGTGCCATTCCTGTTAGTGCCTGTTGTTTCTGTGGCCACAGAATCAATTAGATTGGGAAAGACCTCCGAGACTGAGTCCAACCTGTGACCAAACACCACCAAGTCAACCCCAGCCATGGTACTAAGTGTTATGTCCAAGTCTTTCCTTAAATACCTTTAGGGGTGGTGACTTCACCACGTCCCTTGGCAGCCGATTCCAATATCTAATTACCCTTTTTGTGAAGAGTTTCTTCGTAATGTCTAACCGAGACCTCCCCTTGCACATTTTAAGACTGTGTCCTCTCATCCTGTTGCTGGTTGCCCGGAAGAAGAGACTGACCCCCACCCAGCTGGAATCTCCTTCCAGGCCGTTGTAGAGAGTGATAAGCTCACCCCTCAGCCTCCTTTCCTCCAAGCTAAACAATTTGAGCTCTCTCAGCCACTCCTCATAGGACTTGCAGTCCAGACTCTTCACCAGCTTTGTTGCTCTTCTCTGGACTTGCTTCTGCTCCTCAGTGTCCGTCTTGTCGTGAGGGGCCCAGAAATGGACACAGCACCCAAGGAGTGGGTGTCCACTGGCCTTTCCAGGGCCAAGCACAGGGGAACTCTGTGGAGGGGATGCAGCCCCATGCCACTTGCTCTCTCCATCAGTAGCTTCCCCATGATCTGCTTGAGGGTCCTGGTGGCTTTTACCTCTCTGTCATGACTGGTTCTCCTTCCTGCTCATTCCCTTCAGCATTCTTGGGGATTTAACTCCATGTAGCTGAGCTGGATAATCCCCAACAGATAAAACAGTGTCTGAAACAAAGGTGCAATGAGCTCCCACACTGTGCAGAACAAAGGGATGCCCAAGTGCATCCCTGCCTTCCAGAGGACTTCAGATCTGAATGTTAAATATCAGCTGGTTTCTCAGATTAACTCAACTTCGTGTTGGTTTTTTTTTTTTAATGTTCCTCATCCCTCCCAAGTAGACACATCACACCACCCTGCTGTAATAGTAGAAGAAAATTTTATAAATCCAGAGAGAACACACTTCTTCTTGTACAAATTAATGGTCTGTAATAACTACTGTGTAGGAATTGATTTTCTGCAGGTAACAACTTCATGGTCTTGATATGATAAACTAATAGAATTCTGCATTTTGTGTGTAACCCTGCAGTATTTCAGGGCTGTGATAGAAACAGCCTTTATCATGCAAGAATAACAACCGCATTCCAACATTTTTAGGTTTCAACATCAAACACAAGAGCAACAAAACAAAAAAATCTGAAATTCATTATCCATTTTAATCTGAGTTTGCCAGGCCTCACACTGTAAATGTGGTGGTACTTCAAAGACCATGACAGTTCAGTTTAAAAAAAAATTAAATAATGTCATCCTCTTGAAATATTAGCATAGGAGAAAAACAAAGAAAAAGCCTCTCTTGGCATCTGCGATGGGTGGATAATTCCTTTGTCGTTTTGAAGTTCTACCTAAACTTGTGACAGAAAACCTGGCACTTCATTATCTTAGGCTTCTTGCTGTCTCCTTTTGAAGCAGTTGGCAGGCTCCTGACTTTCCCCATGTAGCATGAACAGGGAACCTCCAGCTCTCAGAGGCCCTGGGAGAATGTACAAGGAGTTGCATAAGGGCAGAGAGGAGCTGTGAGGTGTGATTCTCTTAAAATAGTCTCACTTAGGCCTGGGGGCTTGCTGCAGCAAGAAGCAGGGCTTGGAGGGTAGATGGTGTTCGTTCCTGATATAGAGAATAAGCACCGTGATTCTGGACAAGCAAATAATGCCCTTAGAGTGCTTACTGTGTCCTTCTCTACATCAGCTGAAAGAAAGGGTAGCACATGTAGAGAGCCACTGGTTTGCCTGGCTGCACACAAGTCTCGTACTCATCAAAGTAAAAGTTGGTTTCTAGAACCTACATAAAATCCACTCATATGCCTGAGTCCCTCCTCTGTGCCTTGAACAAACTAAACTTGTGGACATGGAGTTAGGTCTGAACTCTGGCTTAAACCTGCTGCCAGCCTGAGAGGATGGTAGTGATCTGTGGAGGGAGGGAAACTGCATTGTGATGTCCTGTTTTGAGGGAAGCCATTGGAGAGCGTGACCTCAGGAGGTGCCAGAAGAGACACCAGTGGTGATACCTGCTTGAGTCAAGACAGACCTAGAGGGTGAAG
The DNA here is from genome assembly GCA_013399835.1 of Leptocoma aspasia. Taxonomy (NCBI): domain Eukaryota; kingdom Metazoa; phylum Chordata; class Aves; order Passeriformes; family Nectariniidae; genus Leptocoma; species Leptocoma aspasia. The sequence goes on along the minus strand of VXAX01005608.1, from coordinate 18,376 downwards.
TTGGCTTCCTGGGGCAGCAAGAGTGGGCATGGATCAGGTGCTGTGATTCTCCTGGTTGCACATGTTGTGGTTCTCCTGGTTTTACCCAGAGCTGTTTCTTGAGAGGACTAGGACTTACAAAAGCCGTAAGTACTCACTGGGCTGGCAGCAAGTAGATAGTGGTGATGCTTGAGTAGGGCTGTGGGGCTGTTACCTCCTCTTTAGATGGTGAGGGTGGTGCACCCCATCCCTCCCTCCTTACAGTATCAGCACTGCAGTTCTGCAGCCATCTCTTCTCAGTGTGGCAGTAGAACTCTCCCGTTTTTATTGTCATGTTTGAAATATCTTGTTCTTTGTTATGTAAAGTATCTGCTTTTCATCACTACATCTTTTTGTGTGAATGCTGTGTTGAGTCTTCAGTGTGTATTTAGTATTTCTTGAATGTTACATGTTAATTGCTTCCAATTTTCTATTGCTTCATCTTTTGGCCACTTCAGCGTAAATTACTGTTATAGCTGCCCTTTTGTGAAATGTGTGATGCCTGTTCCTATTTTTCTTGTCAGTTTCATTTAAATACTTGGCATTTTAAGTAAACCTTCTTGCCTTATATATTTTGTTTAGAACAACAGATTCCCACTGAATCAAATACAGGAATTTATTTAGTTAATAGAGAGGCTGTGTTGCATTACTGACTGTAAAACAGACTGTTTTAGCCTGCAGCATTAAACTGAGAATGGTGTAGTCTTTGAAAACAGAAGTTTGTGTGTTGATTCTTTTTTATATATATATCAGGTTCTCAAAAAAATTTATTACTGCTCTTCATGCAGAATTTCACCACAGGAAATGACATGTGCTATTCCCCTAGATCTTAGCCTTTGTATAGGGAAAAGGATACAGAATCTTGTTCGTATTGTCTTTGTGTTGTATGAAAAGGTGCTCCTTCAAAAGGCTAATGAGGGCAACTGGACCTCAGCAAGAAAAGTGCATCAAGGTAATGTGTCCCTGACTCTGAAGTTTATGTGGCTCTTTCTTGGGTGAAAGGGGGAGCTGCTGGAGTCCTTCCAAAACACTACTGAGCGTCCTTGTCCCAAAGACAACTCTTGGAGGATGTGGGGGAACGAGGATGGTGCAAAGTTCGGAAGTTGTAGGGGTCTGAGAAGGGAGTGACTAGCAAAGAAAGCTGTGTAGATGGTGATGAGTTTTATTTCAGGCCTCTTGCAAAAGCTTGAATTCTCTTTGGATCTGTTGGTGACAGAGTGACAGCTCTTCTGAGCGTGTCCTTTCCCTCTGGATAGTGAAGGATGACAAACTTTTTCCTAGGATGTGTGGGAGCTAGACCAGATGAAACGAAGGGTAACAGGAAGGGTCCCTGCTGCAGTGTTGGGGTATTTTTTTTTAATAAGACAACTGTGCTGGCACTGAGAGGTGCTGATGCTTCCCACAGTCTCAGACCACTTCTTTCCTCACTGGCTGGCTGTGCAAATCCAGGTCCTGCCATTTACTCCATACAGAAAACATTTGCCATAAAGGGGATGCGCACATAAAGACCTGTGTGAAGAAATGCAAGATCTCCCGAAGATAGCACAGAATTGTTTCTTCATTGGGGTTGTAGTACGGTATGTAATAATGGACCGTCAGAAAAGAATGAAAAGTATTTGCCTCAGTGTCTGAATACCCTCTCCAGAGCAGGGAGTGGTCTGCCTGTGCACAGCTGCTCTGGGCTGGAGCCTCAGGCTGCACTGTGATGAGCAGCCCCTCTATATCCTGCACCTCATCCCTTCCACTCTTGAGATACTGTATTTAGTAACAAGGCCACTCACAGGCTGAGATTTGACATTGTCTTTTGTAAATTAGTGTTTTGAAAGGAAACCAGTGGATTTTGCTGGATGCCCATGAGTTGGTCCAGGTGCTTGTTTCTAATGCAGACAGTAGCTCATTCATGGGCATAACCCAAAGAGGATGTAGTTGGTTGTACGTGTTTTTTAACTGAAAAAAGTATTTTTGTAAGTTATTTTAAAATGGCATTAAGTTTAAAAAAAATCAAGCAGGTGCCATGCTAAAGCATGTAGTGCATTTACAGTTTCACGGCATATCTGTTTTCTTCCTCTATGTTATTGTTCCCCACAAAAGCAAGTGAATTCAAGAGACCAAGCAAATGACTGATTATAGTAATGTTTAATCAGGTTTATGCTGCTTTGGGATGCCCATTGGTTGCATGTCGACTGTGAAAGAGTTTGTTTATCTTAATAGTTGCAAAACAAAGAAGTGCAGGGCCAAAAGAATGGGTTACCATTGAGATGTTATAACTCAGAAATGAAAAATAAATATGCTAAAAATGCCTTCCATTTCTTCATAAAATAAATGAAAACAGTGTTAAACAAGTATCCAGTTATTTTTAGAAATTTCTAGAAAGCTTAGAATGCAAGGACGTGAGTGTGACAGCTACCAGCCCACTACAAGACCACATGGAAACATTTAATTAAGAGACCATTTTCTTTCAGATCATAGGATATTATTTAAAACCAACTTCAGCTTGTTTTTAAAATCAGTTATTTTCATCCAGTAACCTCTAAACACTGTCTATTTCTGCTTTGTCTGCCCTGCATGCACTGAGGCTGGGAGAAGGCGAGAGGGGCACTGAAGTGGGTATGTGCCCTATGCTGCTGCGGCACTGTGCACCAGATGGTCCCACCCTGCAGCTCACTTGCTGCTTATTCCCTTCAGTTTCCCCAAGCCTTACTAATTTTTTTCTTCTATAAATCATGAGTTTCCTTTCCTAGCAATTAATCATTTCGCTTATTTTTTGGTTCTATATTTAATCCTTCCCATTCATCAACTCTCTCACGTGTTAATTTTCCAATATTGGAAGAGATGCATGCGTTTCTGTGCCAGTTCAGATCCCTGTCCATATACCCCAATTTCCTCTCTTTGTTTGGGTCAGCAGGAACAAGATGCTCCAGAGGAAGGAGCAGTACTGCTGCCCCACCTTGAATGGCAAATACAACATCCTGACAGCTGGTGGTATCTTCCTTCACCCCTTAGTTATTGGGTCAAGACTGGAGAGACATGAGATGTTTGTGTTCTTTTCCAATGTCTTGTTGAGATGGGAAATGCATGTCCAGTCCCTTTTTTAATCCAGATGGACTCTTGGCCTGCCTGGTATAAAGAGAAATGAATTATTTTTGGGTAAATTGCGTGTTGTATAGAGTATTTTTTTACACATTGTGAATATTTATTTGGGTGAAATTTATTTTCTTCTTGAGTTACAAGAAACACAGTCTCCTGTTTTAGCATCCCAGTTTATTTTCTAAAACAGGTATTTTAAGCAGACCAAATGGAGCATGTTATCCAGAACTGGAGCACACCTTCCTTCCTCGCAGCAGCACTAGGGCAAAGGTTTTGCTGTCTCCCTTTTTTTTTTGGGTCACCCATTGCCAGAACCCGGATATGGGCTGGGCAGGCACTGGTTCTGTGCTGTCCTGCCACCACAGGAGGGCAACCCAAGCCATCCCTGGTGGCACTGCAAACTGCTGCTTAAATTGGAGAGGTGTTTGTCAAATGACTTAAAGGCCACTACTGCAGCCATGCATTTCTTGTTTGGTTTTTGGGGGCTTTTGTTTGTTTGTTTGTTTTTTTGGTTTTTTAGACAAAACAAGGTAGAGATATCAGCTGAGTGGCCTTCTTGAATGTAGGTAGGACAAGGGGTAATGGCTTTAAACTGAAAGAGGATTGGTTTAGATTAGATACTGGGAAGAAGTTCTTCACTGTGAGTTTGATGAAGCACTGGAACAGTTTGTCCAGAGAATCTCTGAATGCTCCATCCCATGGATTGTGGGATGCTGAACATAGGAGTGTTCAAGGCCAGGTTGGATAGTGCTTTGAACAACCTGGTTTAGTGAAAAGTGTCCATGGCAGGGGACTTGGAATGGGGTGATCTTCAAGGTCTCTTCCAACTCAAACCATTCTATGGTCTATGAATAAGAGCTCTTTTGTTCCAAGATGCACCTGCAGCCTATATGTAGACTGCTTTATTTTACTTATATCTATGAATTCTACAGATAACTTTATAAAAGTCTCATCATGTCTCTTAAACCATTCTCCCAACCAGCCCCTGGCTTAAAAACACTTCATGAGAAGGATGAGGGGCTGTGCTGAGGTGTTGACACCTGCAGAATCAGTTGGAAAGACCTAAGGTTCTTGTGTCCAGTGCAGTAGGGCTTCCTATGGAACAAACCTGGCCTGTAGAGCCTGCAAGAGGATGTGACAAGGGGGTTTATAGCTCTGGATTTGAATGCGTGCATGCAATGCCTTATTTTTGGCAACATGTGCTGCCAGCGTCTCTTATCATTCCATGACTTACTGTGACATGTGAATAACTTCCCACTTCTCAACTGCAGGTTGATTGTGGTGCCCTCTGTGGACTTGTGTGAACTCCTTTAGAGTACATAGTGTTGCTTTGCCTTTAATGTGTGTACATAACTGCTCAGATAAAATAAGTTCATAGTATCTCACCGCAGCTGTCAGTTAAAGGAAGTTGTGCATTTTTCCCTTGAGTTTTGGGATAATTTTTCTCCAGCTTTTCCTTCTTTGAAAGTCCTAGTAGCATGCTACTTTTTTAGATCTCTCTCTTTCTTTACAGAGGAAAAACCACTTTCTGATTTTTTGTGTTTAGAATTATGCAAAGAAGTTGCTGAATGTAAATATGCAACTGTAAATGCCATAGAAATGTACTCTACAAAAGATTCCACTGTTAACCACACCAAAGAAAACAAAAATGCAAGGTTATTCAGATCGATGTCACATGCAAGAAATGACATTTAAATTCTTACTCATTTAAAATTAAGCCATCTTACCATTTTCGTCTTCTGAAGTATTGAAGATTTTCCATTAGTTAAAAGGTTGTCTTGCAGGCCTTCAAGAATAAGTTTTTCCATTATTTTTTAGAGGCTTGAGATGGAGCACTTTTTATAAATGATAGAATGCATGTGAGTGTGAGAACTGTGTACATTTAATTGGTTATTTGAGAAGCTGTCCTAGGAGACTGACCTCAGAAGCATTAGGAAATGGCAGTTCCACTGCTTATCTTTATAATTCATAAAAAGTATTGTTTAATTCTTGGAAGAGGAGGGTGTTTCAGTCTTGCTCAGTTTTTGTCTTTGTTCTGGTTTGCTTTGCTTTTTTTGGTGTTTTTCCTTGTCCACTTTAGTGCTGGAATAGAGTATTGAAACAACTGTGTGGTTTATGGCTTTTACTCCGAAGTTTTTCTTTTTTTCATTGTGTTGAGCCTTCTGTAAACAGATTTTCTTGAATCGAAACAAAAAGCGAAGGCTGTGATGTGGAACCAGTTTTGGGTGTGAAATCATCAGGGTCAAAATCCCTTGCATACATCCAGTCCCAGGGGCAGTGGGCTTGGGCTTGCCCAAGTGTTGACCTTCCTCACTGCTCCCAGCTGAGCTCCTGCCTGGATGGTACCTGGAGCTGTCACTCCCCTCCACCACTGAAGTTGTCTAAACAAGCGTGTTCTCCTCACTTTTTGAAGGAGTGTTGCTGGAGGAAGCATCTGTCCTTCCTCTTCGTTGGAACTGCCGATCGTTTTGCTCGCTGGTTGCGCTGTAACTTGAATGCAGCTGTTGATGCTCCTCTGAGGCATGAAAGGACCGTGCATTTGTTTCGTTTCTCAGGTATCTGCCAGAAGTATTTGATACTGTTGAGGTATCTGTTGAGATGTTATCTCGATCACTTTCATTCTTGAGCATTTCTCCATTGCTAAGATTGAAAACAAAACCACCAAATTTGAACTGTCTTTCAAATGAAGTATAACATTTAATGTACTTTTAGCTGGTAGAATCATCACAAGTGCTAACTGGTGTAATTTTGATAGTTACTGTTGAATCTTGTTTATTAGACTATGTGTGTGTTCCTTTTATTTACCACTTCTCCACAACACTGAGGAAAAACACATCTTCATTTCCTGTATATTATTCTGTCAGCCAGAAGTGTTTTCTATTAAAAGATGCTAAAATAAGTCTATCAAGGAAAAAATAAATTTAAAGATACTCTGTTAAGAAAAAGGGAAAAAAAAAAAAGCTAAAATCCTGTTAAATAATTAAGATGCTTTGGGCTCTATCAGGATTGACAGTGTTCCTGCCATAATATACATATGCAAAAACTGTAAGAAGTTTAATATTTTATAGCAAGGATAACTCCAAACCCTAAATCTACTGGCTTGTTTCTATGGTAACAAATATTGAAATATGTCTAGCCAACACTGTAGGTTCCCCCTATTTAATTTCTGTCTATGGGTTCTAGGAATTCATTAAGGCTGTAGAAACCTTTTAAAATTGGTATATGCTGTTGTAAAATTCTCTAAGATTACTGTTGAACACAACTTTAAATTTTAACATAAACATTTCTTTGAAAGAGATTTCTTAGCAAGTGAGGGATTAGAGCTTTATTCTAAGACTATGTGTGTTGATCTGGTATTTTTGTTCTTCTTTGACAAGCTGAAATTTTTTTTCCTGTGCATGACTACTGAAAAAATGGAATTTCAGTCTATAGATTCTGATGGAAATATGGAAAGCTGCTTAACTGGAACAATCTGGCTGGAAGACAACAATGGTATGAAGTCAGCACCTGCAAGCTTTAGTTTAGTGGTCAGAACTTTGTGGCCAGAGCTACTTTTAAGGGATTCTTAAAATGTCCTATTCTTAAGATTAAAATGATGATTTACAGGGAGCTTCAATATTTATTTCAATTACTTTCACTTTTTGTGTATTACAGAGCATTTTCTAAGTGTCTGATTTAAGCCATTTTGTGTTTGACATCTTCTGGTTGTTTTTCTTTTGAGGGCAGCTCGGCAGCATTGGGAAGTAATCTGAAGTGTTGGCTGTGAGATTCCATTTCCCTTGTGGTAACAGAAACCACAAGCACCTAGTCCCAGCTGTAAGAGGAAAATTTTGAAACTTTGAAGTGAGCATCAGGTTGATGCAATATTTTGCGTCTGGTTGACTAGCCAGAGTTAGATGCAGCTGGAAGCATAAAGACTTCCTCCCTCAGCCTGAGGGGGACTCTGGTTTCTGCTGGCATGTAGTAAAGATAATGAGGCAGCAGAAAGAAAATTTCAGAAACTGAGATTTGCACTTAACAGCTGTGTTTCAGAAGCCCGTGGTTATGAACTAAATGCATGGTTTCTCCTAGGGCTAATAGCATCCAGCCTTTTTTCCCTTGAAGAGACTTATGGCAGGGGACTTGAAAATCAGACCCAGCAACCTTAACTGATGCCTCATAGGGCAAGGAGGTGCAGCTGGCAGTGACTGAAGTACTCAATAAAAGCAGAAGATGGTGTTCATAAAAAGTGCAATTCATTCATTCATATCCATCTGGAGCAATAAGGAAGAGGGTGGGCTATTTATTGGGCAAAGGATTATCTCCACAGTCCTGTGTGAAAAAGAGTGATTTCAGTGTGAGCCTGAGGCAGTGATTTCCTCCTAGTGCTGGAGGAGCTGACAATTCTACTTACAGCTCAGGCAAAGCCAGGCTGAAAGAGGCCAGTGTCTGTGCACAAGGGAACATGAAAAGAAAACAACGGTAATGATGCTATTGAACTGTATTGTGAGAAAAATATCCCTTCACCTCACAAGCCCTAGGTAAATCGCCAAAACCTCTTTTTATTACCATAAACAGTATGTAGAAAAATAATTCAGGTGGTGTTCAGTGAAGAAGTTGCTTTGGGTTGGATATGGGAGGCTTGAGAGACTTTCCTGTGGGATGATTCAGGGTGCGCTGTTGGCAGACACAGTCCCACCACCAGAGGCTTCCAGTGCGGGGACCGAAGCACCATTGCAGTGGGCGGCTCCAGTGACCTGAGCAGTACCCTGCATGCCTCCCTGCACACACCATGCTCACACAGTCCAACCAGGTTTCCTTACCAGCTCAGCACCAGGTTTCCCCAGACATCTGGATCTTTAAAGTAGCTGAATCATGGTGCAGTAACACAGAAACAAAGGAAACCCTGGGCTTTCCTACGCTTCCAGTCTGTGTGCGAGATAGTCTAGGGTCTTCCTGCTGATTCACTGGCTCCTGCTGTGTCTCCAAGTGTCCAGTCACCTGGCTGGCACCACTAATCCCTGTGCCTCCTGTTGTGCAAGGGGTCCACAGCAGCAGTTTGTGGCCTCTTGCCTGATGCTCTTGCTACCCAGGGCACAAGCTGCAGCTTTCAGACTGAGCCACCTGCACTGAATGTATTCCTGAACAATCCCAGCTGTCACCTTGCTTCACCTTGGTGTGTATTTATCTGACCCTGGCCTGAGATACTCCTTTTTTCATCGTGTGTGTCCTGTGATGTTTTTTGAACTCGCATGGGCTGTGGAAATAGGAGCTGCAGGGTCACCAACAAAAAATGTTACCAGTCTCCCTTGTGTCATCAGTGAGTTGTATCACTGTCTGAAATGCTCTCAAGAGTGTGTGCTTTTGTGGTACCCAAAGTCCCTGGGGTTTCTCATACTGGCAAGCATTATGGCTGTTGTGGGAGTTTTGCCTTCATGCACCTGTACACCATGCAGTCACGAACAGTGATGTCCACTCTCATCAGTATTTTGAACTCTCCAGGCTTTATCCCACGTCTGTGGAAAGACACTTGATTTCCACAACGGGCTTCACCCAAGGGGACAATTTAAGTGATAGATGGATATTCCTGTTACTCTGAAATGATGCTTTTCTTCAGGGCTGATTTTTTTTTCTTATTCCTCTTTCCTTTTTGTTTTAATGATGAAATTTCCCTTTTATTGAAATAGAAAACAATCTCCAATCAACAAAGTGAAACTTGTCTTTTCAGGATGTGACGTTTCCATATGTATTTGTAGAGTACCCACTGCAGTGAGGGTTGTGGCTGAGGTGAAAGCCTTTTTTATTTGCTTTTTTTTTAATATCCAAACATAAATTTCAAAAGAAAATGGAAGAAACTGACTCAAGGCTTGCTAGAAATAAATTTTTAAAATTTGCCCTTTAATTTCTTGGGTTAAGTGTGGTGCTTGGCTAAACCATGGATATGCTCCAGACCTAAATTTTTTGTATATGTAACAAAATTACTCAGTTTTGAGGCTTTTTCACATCGTAGTGATGGAGTTGTCAAATTTATTTTCAGGAAAGAGAGTAGGATTATACATGTGAATGAAGGCTGCGAATGTTCCCATTTCATTAGGTCTGTAATCTTCCACAGGCAGAACAAGCCTGCTCACTATAGCAAGGCCAGTTGGTAGCTTTCACGACACCAGCTCTTCCACTTTACTTTAAAATATCTAGTATATATAAGGGTTCTACTCACCTTTTCTGACTCTTGGAGCTGTGAAATGGAAAAGCAACATGTATTCTTCTCTGATCAACTTTCACGTTTTCGTATCGTCTCTGTGCAATCAGACACATCAAAATATGCTTTGACTTGCTCCTACAGCCTGAAAAATACTGTACTGATGAACTGTGTAGTAAAATCCTGCAGAGAGTGAGCATGAGTTGGGGGGGGGGGGGGCGGGAAAGTACACGTGTGGTAAAATGCCAGTGGTCGTATGGACTGCTCAGCACAAGACGGAGTTCAAGCTGCGATTTCCACTATTAACCTGCACAGTGTTCATGCAGAACAGGTAGTCAGTGTTCTTTTGCAGACCTAATGCTAGTATTTCCTCTAACATAAGCATGCCTAGGAAGATGCATCCCAGATGATTAAAAAATAATAGGCAGCGTGAGTACATGCAGAGAATACCTGCTTTGTTATGGGAGCATGTATTTCCTGCAGGAGTTACAGCCCCTTGTGGGAAGAGAAACAAGGATTTGTAGAACTTCATGCCTTTTAAATGTCTCTCAGTGCTTAGTGCTTTCCTGAACGTGTGGGTAGTTGGATATTTTTCTGATAGGTTATTTGGAGGCCTACAGTTTGGAACAGAAGGTGGATGGTAAAACTCCATAAGGCCTTTTATGTGATATTCACAACAATAATTTTACTAAGAGTGTCTCCCTGCCTTGTTTCTCAGCTTATTAAAAATTCAGTTTCTTATTTTTGCGTGTTCTGGAGGCGAAATTTTGAGAGGTCAGGGGTGACTCTGTTGCAGCTTCTTTTCTGTCCTCAATTCCCTAGCCTTATGGTGAAGTGTTTTTTCACTGTAGTTGGTTCTGCCGTAGTGGTTAAAGACAGAAAATGTTTAGCTTAACCCTGAGGCAGCTCAAACTTTATGCTGGATTAATTAAAAAATAGTTCTGTGCCTTCTGTAGCAACAGTGTTTGGGAGGGGAATGGAGGAAGGAGTGCTGTGCACTGGGGACAGGAGGGCTCATCATGCCAGCCAGGATCCCTGCTGTCTGCCAGAGATCCTGACACTTAATGGCAACGTGTATTTTTTCCCAGGTCTGCCACAGGTCCTGGAGCTGAATTTTGCCTGCAATGGTCTGTCTGTAAGGGAGCTGTTCCACTGTCCCAGTGGTTGTTTTCTGGGTTTTTTTAAAGTTGTTTCAACAATCCCTTTTTCCATCCTGGGGAAAAAAAAAATAGCCCTTTGGAAGAGGGGCTAGGTAACTAAATTCAGTGCTTACCCTCCATGTTGTGTACTTTGTGCAAGTTAAAAGGCTTGCTCTGCCTTTCATCTTGTGTGCTGTTTTCTTCGGATATTTCCTAACTTCTCCCATGACGTTTTTGCCTGGTTCTTCAGAAGACTGTATGGACTGAAAGAGACTATTGTTTCACCAAGAGCACAGGCATGTGTACGTCGGCTAATCTGGTTGGTACAGGATTTCAGGAGTGGGTGTTGAACTGAGGAACAGGGCTGGGATGTGTGCGCTTACAAATTCTTGTGAACGGCGTGCTCTCCTATTCTGTAAATAGTATCACATTTCACTTTCTAGGTTTACCATTCATGTTTCTCCAAAAGTTGAACTCTCCTACCATGAGATGTAAACAAGGAAATGGCATACGGGAAAGTTGCAAAAGTTTTGGTTAGCAGAGATTGGAAAGCTGATCTGGTTTTCAGTCCTGGGCCTGGATAAGTGTCAGCTACTTGATTGTGTGGAGACTCAGAACGTTTGTTTTTCACAAACATCATATGTTTAAAATTGATGCTTCAATTTAAACATTGTCTTTCTAGTGTTTTCCTTCCCTAGGTTTGGGTTTTCAGTTCTGAAGTACAAGATAAGCAAATGAATACTTTTTAGCCTGGTGTTTGGGAGGAGAAGGACTTTGGCAGTCGAGGTGCATTTGCCAGCTCTTGAGAAATTGCAATCCGAACCTTGCATTTGCAGCAAACTCATTCTGCAAAGCACTTTGGATGCAAGACATCAGGCGATATTCGTTGGTTTTTTTTCCATTTGGATGATATCACCAAGGAGCACGGAAACCCCGTTACTGTTTTTGTTTACAACCAGCATCTTGTCAGATGAAACCTTGCCACATACTTGTTTCCCCTTTCGGGAACATTACCTAAAAGATGGTGGTGCTGGGATACCTCCAGCTTCCTTGTGGTGACCCAGATCTCTGCTGATGATGAGGTCTCTATCTGGCCACAGAGCAAGAACAGCAGTTCTGTTTTCGACTGCTGATCCACGGGCATGTTCCCATACAGCGTTTCCAGGCTCGTCAGCAACCTTGCAGCGCCTTGGCTATTGCTGCTGACGTGCCCTTGTCTGCCAGCAAAAGGCAGGATTTTTTTCCACGGTCTGGTTACATGTAGGTCTCGTAAGAGGGTGTGAGGCAACTTTAGGGTGGTTATAAATGCTGCTTTTAGAGTATGAGACAGCATAAAAATCCTGGTAGGTTTGTTTGGGGGTTTTTTGCAGCAACAACATTGTATAACTGACAATTTGCTGCATCTTGACTTTGGTACAGTTTCTTTGCTTGGTCAGGAGTAGTTGCTGCTTGCAAAACAGCTCCTTGGTACTAGTGGGTGTAGGCTGGGAAGACTGACACTTGCTGGTAGCTTAAGAATTTATGAGGATTTATCCTGTGGTTTGTTGATGGGATTTGGTTGGCTGAAATGCTTTTTGATGGATGCACAGGAATTCCCAGGTGCGGATAAAAGCGCTTGGCGATACTCAGTCGAAGAGGATAGAGAAGAAAGCTTGTGAAGGGAGGAGGACATGGGGGGTTGTCCGGCTTCTTTTTATCTACAGGGTGTCATATTTAACAAAGGGCTTACAGCGTCACCCATAGTCTTGTGTGTTTTTAGCACTGCTAGACCAAACTGCTATGTTGGCTACCCTTGAAGGGTTTTCCCAGTGCTTCTATTGGATCCAACATGGGTCAGCTTCCTTACTTCACAGCCACCTCACTGTTTGCCCAAGTGGTGTTTCTGAAAGTGCACATCCTTTTCAGCAGCCCGTGGTCACAGTATGGAGCACTGGAACCAGTCTATGAAGCTATCTCTTCCTGTCCAAAACTTCTTTTATGCTAGAGTCTTGCTGTAGCCAGGAATGTTTGAGATGTGTTTCTGCTGACAGTTTTCTGCTCTGCACTCCTGAGGATTGGATGTAGGGCAGTTTGGAGGGTTCCTCTCAGTGGAACTCCCTATTTACAGTCAATGAATTCATTAGGGCCCTGAATTATTTACCTTAAAGAATTCAAGTCCTGAATTATTTACCTTTAAGGTCTGTCTTCCTGTGTTGTGCATTTGGTTGACTGTAGCAGACCTGTGCTCTGTTATAAGCTATTAACGTCTAAGGTAGCATAATATCCAAGGCAGTTTCAGCTATTTACTGGCAATTTTGTTTTCATACACAAATCCAGTGCAACATTACAGCTGATCTTTAAGCTCCCTTCCAACCCAAAGCATTCTATGATTCTGTAAGTTCAGAGTGACACTTTGATATAAAATGGATTTGTGCAGATCTTGTAAATGCATGGATGGTTTTTGAGTATGTCATCACACTCTTCTCTTTCTGCAAGTCACCTGCCTGCTGCCAGCTGTAGCTGCAAGCCCTGGGCAAACTCCCTGTTCAGCATCTTGTTTTTTCCCTACTGTCCCATATTTGGCCCAGATTTTTATTTACGGCATGGTACTCAAATCCTACTGAAGAAGTTTGTCATTTCCTCGCGATCTTACTCTGTTTACCAGTGTCAGGCTTCAGGATTCGACAAATAATTTGGGAAGCCCCACTTCTCTTTGCAGGAGGAGACTTAAAACAAGAGAACAAAGGATCTTGAGGATGTTACAGCCTTGCTGCTGAGATGTCTCTATACTCCATAGTGTTTCGTGTACTGGAAATACAGTTCTCTTCTGCTGTGACTGTTCATTACTTTTAGTTGAGAGAAGCCAAGTTTTCAGGTTGGTTAGGAATTCGCTGTTAATGGCGACTTGAGGGATACTGGGTTTAAATTACTGGTGTAGTGCTTCATTGGAACTGCGTGGCAGCTCTCCAAGGCACAGCTCATCTGCCTGGACGCTGAGAGGGTGGCAGGGAGTGTCAGGGTGGCTGCCATCCTTGCTGCCAACAGCTGTTAGAGTTGTCATGCACTCTTACCTTGAAGCCCTGATGCACAGCTCAGGTACATCCCATGTGCCAAGAGTGGCAGCGCTCACCTGCCACATTTCTCTGCCTTTTCAGGGGTGGGTGCTTGAACTCATCCGCGTTCTCTCTTCAACATACCTGTGGTACACCAAAGACTTTGCAGGAAGCAAACAAATGGCATTGTCCACTGGCATCATAGAGTCTTGGATGTGATTCTTTGGCAGTGCTGCAGCTGCACAGCCACCAGGCAGCCCTCCATGCCTAACCCAAATTCTCGCCCTCTCCCCATCCGACGCTCCAATTTTCTGTCCCCATTAAGTGAAATTTCTCGTTTTGACATGTTTTTCCCTGCCATCCCCTAGCCCAGATTTTGGCTGCTCTGTTTTGAGCATAGATGACTCCAGGCTGCAGTAGGGAGGTCACCTGGATCAGGAGACCCTCCTTGCTTGGGAGGTGGCCCTACCCTGGTTGGCAGCAGATGCCAGAGGCAAAGGTCACCTCTGTTCTGCTCTGCCCTGGACTACATTTTGTTCATTGTGTCGTGTGGCATCGGGCTAAACCCAGGTTTAAACTCTGTTCCAGAGATTGCCGGAATTTGGTCTTTCCAGCCAGTTTTTTGGGAATGTCTCAATCAGACTGCTGTGACCAAAATCGTGCAGCAAAACTTCTTGTCAGTCATCCATGTCAACAATGGACAGAGCATGCCAAATGACTGAGCCCGAAATGCAGGAAGGGTATCACAGCCATATCCCCCAGCCTGTGGTGTGTGTCTGGGTTTAATTGTGTATGCCCTTGTGAAGGTAGGCAAGGGATCATGTACACATGGTTGAGTTGCTTCTCTTTAAGTGAAGGGGTTTGTTTTGTTTGCTTTCAGAGAAGGCAGTGAAATATTGACACTACTGGCATTTCCAGTACTGAAAATCAGGTTTCCTTTACTTATCATGTGTCTTCTGGCCATTCAGAGAGGTTGGGGGTGGGGGGTTGACGTTGTGGATTTCTACCATACGGGCTTTTTTCTTCCTTTTATTTAGAAGAATATGTAGAAATGTCTTCTATGAAGTGTATTGGCAGGAGAATTTAACACTAAAGCTACTAATATGGGAAGTGAGGAGTAAACACAGACACTAAAAGACCCTTTTGAGAATTTTAAGTGGAGTCACTACTTAAATAATGTCCTAGGTACAGAGTACGGGGAAACTTTTACTACTATTGATGCAATTTTGCAAGTATTATTTTTACATCACTGCCGTGGTTATTAGTGGCATGTACTTGGTGTTGATACTGAAAGAAATTTAATTAGCTTTCTCTCCCTCTGTATTTCTGCTTTTGGTGGCACTGTCTGCTTGGCATTGGTCCCGGTGTTGCCAGCAGGATGGCCTGGGAAGAGGGCAGAGGATTTGGGCATAGGAGAGCTGTGTTCTCCAATGTAGCTCTACAAGTGATAGGCTGTGGTATCTCATCTGTCTCTCCAAACTGGTATCTGTTGCTTCTATTTGATCAATGAGTGATTTTGGTGAAAGGACTTTTTCTTGTTTAATGTTTTTATGAGATGAGGCAGAAAACAAAAGACCTGAATATCTACTGCAAAACTGCTGTAATGCAAATAATAGATAATTGCTTGCAGTTAATCAATTTTCTCTTTTGTGTTGTTTTTCACACAGAGCAATGAGGCAAGAGAGAAGTTTTTAAAAACAGAAAAATGTGATAAACATCGTTGTTGGCAGGAGGACTCAGTGGATTCAGGTAATAATGTGACACCATGACACCACTTTTTATTATGCTTTAAAAACTGGCTGGGTTTCAGGCTGCCAGTGGCCCTTTGTCAGGGGGTGAGGAGTAGAGGAAGGTGACAAGGTATAACAAGGCCCAAGAGCTGGCTGTTAAATTCATTCAGACCAGATGAGAGGGTGTGGGTGTTCCCACAGTGCTGGGGAGTGATGCTGGGGCTGCAGTAGCTTCCTTCTTTATATCAGGCTGTTGTATCTGAGACTGAGTTTTTTTGTTTTGTTGGGGGTTTTTAATGGGGTTTTTTTTAACCCTAGGAGATTCTCTCCTTCGACCTCTTACAGCTGCGTCGATGTAGGCGGGGAAGCTCCATGCCTGTTTCATGGAAGAAGGTCAAATGATCAGCAGTCCCTTCAGACTGCAGAACCCTGAATCTACAAATATTTCCCTTGAATTCCCCCTTTAAAAGGATTTCTGGATAAGAGCAGATCATTATCTGCTGAAAGACCCAGACCTAGACCTTTACTGCTTTAGAGAACTACTGCTGGTTGTTTTCTGTGTGTGAAGACAATTTCTCGTGGCATGGTTGCAGGAAACCTAATGTGTGATATTTAAGCATACTACTAATGTTTGCAACATATTATCTTAAAGTAATGGACTTCAACATATTTAGATCCTGTTTTGTAGGAAAAGTAAATTCCTAGCTAAAATGCATCTCTTATGGTTTTAATCATTTTCATTATTTCCCTCACTGAAGGGGAGCGCAGAATGAAGGCAGGGGGAGTTTACAGTGCTAATTGCACTCCACGTTTGTAATTGGGAGCAGATCCTATCCTCAGTCTTCTTAGGCAATCCTAGTGAAGTCATCAGGCTTTTCACAAGCATATGGTTTTCCCCACGCCTGTTTGATTCTGGGATAAGGGCCTAGGGTGTGCTTTTTCGTTCACTGATTTCTCATACGGAGGAAGTTTGAAAAATATGCATCATCTTTTCCAATGTAGATTCTTGGTTTCTAGCAGCAGTTGAAGAGATTCTGCAGTATTCTGTTGATACCAGCAAAGCTCGTTGCCTTAGACTGGGCTGTTTCTAATGACAAGTGCATTTTCTTCGTTAGGTGCAAGGTGAGGAAAAAAAGCAAGTTGTGGCTTTGCATTGCGATAGTCATGACCAAGAAGGATGTTTAAAAAGGATATGAATGGGTGTGTATTTGATGTTTCCTAAAGCCAGCTTCTTTTTAGGATTAAATTGCATACTCCAGGAAGCTAGTTGCTGTATCAACATTGGTATAATGACACATTATTTAAAAAAATCAATATCCAGCCATAGAAACAAGTCCTGGTATAAGCAGTTGGGTGCTTACAGCTGTGATTTGTATGTATTTGCTAATGTAATGGGCTTTTTTTTTTTCCTTGTAGCACTGGTAACTTGGATAAACACTGTATGTGTGACTCATTGCAGAATATACTTAAGAATAACTTACTTTAAAGGAGCAAGTGTTGGATTTGCTGAATATCCTATTGCTTGCATCCCTGAATACTTTCTTGCAATAGGTCATGATTAATCTTAAACTGGCCAACCTGAGGGGAAAATTACTGCTGATGTCCCACACGTACTTCAGAAACAAATGGAATGATGGAAGTGCTTTAAAAACATAAATAGTAGTTAGAATTCATAAAATCGTAAAGCAAACATATGGTACAAGGCCTTCTGAAATATAACACTTGAAAGCTTTTTTTATCGTTTCAGAAAGAGCTTGTTCAGTTATCACAGGAAAAGTAAATATTTTCATTCCTTTTTCTTCAGCGCACTCTCATTCCATTTATCTTTCTCTTTTTTACTTCTTTTTTTTCCCCCCAGAGCGTTCTTATTTTGGTGGGATGGGGGACCAACACCTGATGTGCATAGAAAGCCCTGCTTGAGAGCAGGAGATAAAACTGCTATTGGTCCTCCTGTTGTTGGGTACATTCTTGAAGTCCTTTTGCAGTGTCGGCACAGAGTTGATGTAATCCAAACCGAGCACTCGCTGTGCGCATGTGTGCGTGAGTGAGATGTGATGGACACTGCAGCGGCTCCTGGACCACTCAAGAACACACTTATGTTTTAATGCAATACCCCAGACATTGGTGATGAGGGATGCAGTCTCTCTGTGTGTGTGTGTGTGTGTGTGCACATGTGTGTAGGCGTGTGAGCTCACAGAGGGCAGCACAAGACAGCTCTTTTGGTGTGCCTGTGGTGGGGTGGTCGTGATCTCCACTGCTTCGAGCCATTAGTGGGACAAGGAGGTGAAGTTGCTGCTGGAAAGGGGTGAAGGAGGAAGATGGGGAGCCGGGTGGGGATCGGGGGCCAGGGAGGAAGACACAGCTCCAGAGGGAAATACTCTGTGCTTCGCAGTTGCTTGTGTGGATAGAAACCAGATGGTGCGCTGGAACACCCGCTCGCTTGGGCGGCGGCAGAGCCAAACATATGGTTAATGGTTAGGAGAAAGAGCTTTTCGAGCCAGGGCTTTGCTGACTGCCTCACATTACAGATTGTTGCAGTGTGTCATTACATTGCCAAACTAAGTGCTTAATACCCGCTGCGGGCGCTGGGCAGGCATTTGCAGGAAGGATGCAGAGGCTCCCCGGTCAGGGCGGGAGGCTGACATCACGTACGGCCCCCTGCCACACCCCCCCACGCCCCTTTCCCCTCTGGAAACCCCATAAATCTCCCCATTTACAAATCCAAATATACAGCAGGCAGTTTTCCTGCTCTGAATGTCTTTAATCCATTTATTTCCAACAGCGTATGGCTGGTTTTGCCTTTTTTTGGTGCCTTTTTTTTTTTTTTTTTGGTCCTCAAGCTGCTGAGTTCACTGAGGCTGCAGCACCACACTTACATGTCCAGCATCTGAAGTTCCTGCTCTGGGATCTTTGGGTGACACCAGACCCCATGTTATCTAAGGAACTGCTGAGCTCATTCATCTCCTTTTCACGGCCCGCTTCCTTTTATTTTTAGCCAAATCCGTCAGGCCTGACAGGCGGGTAATTTGAGCCAGAGAAAGGGCAAAGCTCCAGGTCCTTTCCACAAAGCAATTCTTCTCCTCCCTCCTGGGAAGGCTCCAAACTTGGCCTGCTCCAGGCAGATGGATTTGTTGAGTCATGTGAGATCATTTACACAAAAACACAGCGAGGCAGTGAAAAGGAAAAAAAAAA
>VXAX01005607.1:0-19123 GCA_013399835.1 Leptocoma aspasia | reverse complement strand
CTTTACAACTTTCACAAGTTGTGGAGTTAGTTTTTTCTGCAAATCACTTTTCAGAAGACACCTGCTGATTAATATTATATGAAAATCTAGTTGTTGTGTGAGGAGAACCAGTTTGCTGCCACTCAGGGTTGGTATAGTTGGCTATAAATATATATAAATAAATATATAAATAAAAAGCCAAATGATGGTGAGGTGCTGGAGCTTGGGAGGAGACTCGCTCTAAACTGAATCTAACCAGGTCGAACACTTTTTCCACAATGACAGGATTTTCAGAACAATAACATCCGTAGGATTGCTTCACTGTTTTTAGAATAAGGAAAGCTAATAACACATATTAATTTGCCTGTTCAGATCTGAAGGGATTTAGCCTCGAATACTTTTCAAAAACTAGCAAAATTCGAGTTAATTCAGAAAATGTGATGTAGATTCGAAGGGTCTTGTAACAGTGACAGTGACAGTGGCTAAGGAAGTTTGGCTTCTATTCTCATCTGTGCTGCTGATGTGCTTTGCCATTTTGCCTTTCTGACTTAAGTGTCAAAATAGAGATTATAATTGGTTTATTGAAATCTTCAGGTAAAAGGCTTTATACAATTGAAAATATCACTCTGGTCAAAGATAAAGTAAACTGTACTTGTTAATAAAATTGTATATTTTTAATACTGCCTACTTTCTACTGTTTTGTGATCTGAAAAACACCAACCAATATATTTTTTTTATTTAATTAATCCCTTTATGGTAATACCAGTCTTAGTCCTGATTGTATCAAAATATTTCAAAACCAGATGCTTTGCATAAAGATACTATTTTATTTTAAAAAGGATAAGCAAGGAAATAAAAAACCTGTAGGAAAAAGTAGTTCACAGATAAGAGGAGAAATTCTGCTTTTGCTGATTTTCTTGACATTTTGAACTCCACTTGGGAGTTTCATTTCTGTGTGCTGACCAGGAAGAAGTTAAATAAAAAGCAAACTGCTATATGTGATTGAGGGAACATGAGGAACACACAAAAAAACCCATTAGGGAAATAAGTTAAATATGTTAATAGGAAAAACGTTAAAGTGGTATTTACAATCACTCTTCTCTAGGAAATATCAAAGCAACAACTTATTTAAAATGTCACAAACTGTTTTGGTTTTTTTTTTACAGAGATATAAACTTTTCTTCCCAGTATAAATGGTTGATTTCATCAAAAAAAGGGTAGAATAATAAAGTTTTGTGGGTATTGGTCACTAAACAGGGTCAAAATCACATTTTTATTTTTTATCTTTGTAAATTTTTTTGGAAGCCTTTAAACATTTTTTTTTTGTGCATGTCTGAAACATGAAACCATTTAAAATGAGCTTGTGACTTGTTTTCTTGACCCCTACTGTGTGTTACTTGGGCACAGGTCTCCTGAAGAACTCATTCTTTGTGATTTACTAATGGTTTTGTCTTTCCTTCCATTTCAATGCTTGGTATAACTTTTCTCTCTCTGAAAGGGTTTTGGCTGTGTTCTTGCAGTGTTGGCCAAAAAGCAACCATCGACTTGCAGTCAAAAACCAAAAAAGGAATATAATGGGAGATCTTGTAGTCTTTACTTCCTTGCATTGAACTGAAAATTGTAACCTCTCTTTAGGAAAACTCTAAAAATGTAAATATTCAGTAAACAGAAAATGAAACCACAGCAGGCACAAATACAGTTCAAACATTTATGGATCTTGTCTGAAATGCTTTCTTTAGTGTATTTCATGAGTTTCAATAATCTCTAGAGTCATCCATTAAAATAAAATTAAATAGATTGTAGAATTGCTGTAGAATTTTAGGGTCAATTTTTTTCCTGGGCTGAAACCATGAAACTTCATTAGGTTTGACTCTTCTATTTAAATACACTTTTTCCCAAAAATTGGAATCTTGCAGTGAACATTAAGCTGAGATCCAGCTACTTTTACTTTTGCTGTGAGAAATGAGATAAATAATAGCCTTTGTATTTACAGACACAGTTTCACTACAAAAACTTTTCAGCTAAACATTATAGCCAAATGAAATTTCTGCTCCTGGTTGCTGTCCCTGATGTTGTTATTCTTTTGCTGCTTAATTTTGAGTTGATATTAGAACTGTTCTTGCTTGTGGTATCAATTTACAACTTAGTTTAAATTTAGTGTGAAACTTTTCAAATACCATACCATTTATATCTGCTGATGATTTATTGGTCAAACTATGCTTGATTAATGCATGGTTGCAACACTTCATTCCTCACTGACAAATTGCTTGCCAACCAGTGGTTAAAAAAGGATTGCTTTTTGCTCTTAAACACATACTCTGATATCTCAAATCTTGAATTAATCCAAAAGAAGAGAAAAATAGTCTATGAATTCCTCCCCATCAAGAAGCATCAAAAAGGGTTTATTCTGAAACAAAATAACCAGTGGGAACTGAGACACAATTTTGTCTATCCATGTAGTGCAACAGCCATGTTGTTGAGTCATAAAGATTAGGACATGGATTCTTGTCTTAGAATTTGATCACTGTAATAGTGAGTGAATTCAACTACGTTAGAAATCTGGGATCTTTTTTTCTATTCTTATACATCCCATTTATGACTGCTAGATTGCACCTGAGTGAGTGGGGCACAACTACACTTAGAGAATTGTGGCTTTAGTAAAAAAAGAAGTAATACAGTAAGTAGGAGTTATCAGTACAAATGCAAGAGCTGGAAATACAGAAGTAACGGTATATCAGGGCTGACATTAAATAAATTACAAGCCTGAAGAATGGCTACAATGAGGGTAGTCATGAACATCAAAATAAAATGAAAATTGGTTATATTTTAAAGCCAGGTTTCAGAGGACAGCAGCAATCTATAAATCAGTTCCTGACAAAATGTGAAAGTAGATTAATTGTTCTCATCTTTAGGTTTTACAATGGTGTAGATATATTTAGCAGAGTTCCTATCTTTTAGAAGCGAGACCACTCTCTTAGTGGGAGACTTGTGTGCCAAAAGCACAGTGCTTAGGAGGGAGACTTGTGTGCCAAAAGCAAGAACTTGCTGATTAACTTTAAAAAAAAAAAAAAAATCACAAAAGTCTCTGTCCCCAAGACTCATGAAGCCTGAATCCATCAAAATGGATTACCATTTGATGGAAAAGTGTACAAAGTAGGTATCACTTCTGCAATGCCTTCCTTCTTTCTTCTTAGCCATCCATACTTCACTGAGAGAGGGAGTTTAAATTATGGAAGCAAGAAGTACTCTGGAAGTTGCATAATTTTATAACTGGTCTGTTCCGCCTTTTATAGAAAAATGCCTAAAGCTATTTTAAGGAAATGCTATTTTGGACTAAGAATGTGCCAGGATGATCTTGGCACTTAAGGCACTTTAATTTTTATTAGTCTTCCCTGAAACCCAGATTTAAGCCACTGCTGTCTAAAGATTCTGATTTTCATAAAAATTTTAGAAAATTTGCATTTTTCAGAACTTGTATAGAGCTGGACAGATCTGTTTTCTAATGGCACTGTGGTCTATATTTCCACCCCTGTTTTTACCTGCAGATATTGCATAGAATGTGGGGGATAGCTGAATGCTGAAGACCCTAATAGAGAGAAACTTCATGTGTAGATGAGTAATTATACTTAGCAGGCTTCTTGAACTGAGTAGAAAAAGTAAGACAAGAGACGCTGTTTTTGTATTCCCTTTGTGATCTCTTAGAAACCTATTGATAAAATTAAAAACATTTTGCTTCTAATGAAATAAATAAAGAAACTCCCATTGACTCAGCAAGGGCAAGATTGTAAGTTAAGTATCTTATAAATAACAGTGGGTGAAAAATCTTAACTATATGATAGCTGTTCACATTTATTAATAAATTTGGATATTATGCTCTAAAAATGCTGTAACAAATTTTGTTTTCTACTGTAGGCTTTGGGATAATTGTTTCAATTTTGCAGCCATGCCTTACCAGCATATTAGAGGTAGAAGTATTCCACAGTCAAGACCATAAGGCATGCTCTATATTATTCAGACAGTGTAAGAACAGAAGTTCAAACAACTATCTGAACTTCTTCTGGTAAGTCCTTAAAATGTCATGTAAAGCATCTTTTAATAAAAGAGAGGTATAATATATATATATATGTATACTACATTTATGAGAGAATATATACTCTTCACGATGTCTAGGAGTCTAGGAAGAAGTCAGGTGAAGAAATTTATTCAATAGTAAGATGTCTGTAGAGTGTGAGTCACTTGAATTTGCAGGAGAAACAAAACTACCTTTTAAGCACATGGAGACTTGTACCAACCCTCCTGCTATTTTTTGATGGGAAGCAAGGTGATAAAACAAAATTATACATAAATTACCTTGAATCTCTGCCTATACTTTGTCCCAGACCACCTATTCCTCCTATTCCTATTCCAGGAAAGCCAGGTTTCCCTGTCTTTTCTGAAAACCTAATATTCAGAAGAGGTTAACAAATTCTGGTCTCTAAACTTTGGTGCTCACAGTGTGTCCTCAGTTATTGTGTTTCATAGCAGCAGGTACACAACGCAGCCAAGTAATCTCCTGCAGTCTTTTGAAATCACTCTTTTGCTCCTGGACAGTATTCTTACCCTTGTGGCCCAGAGGACACCATATATATTTGAAATTCTGGACTGTAAGAGAGATGTCATTTTTTTTATACAGAGCCATTTATCACAAAGGAAAACAGTTGGCCAGTGCTCCCCTGCCTTATATGTTCTTCTGAGTTGCTTCTTAATGAGAACGAAATGCTAATGGGGCAAATGCCTGCTGAAAACCAGCCCACCATTCTATTTTTTTTTTAAATGATTTGTCAAATGGTCATCATATAATAACCTACTAATCTATGTAGATAATAATCTACTAATATACCTTTGTAGAACCCATTGACTTTTTTTTCCTCTTTTGCAACAAAACTGCTGTCTTTGTTTTTGAATTCTTTGCTTTTTAGGTGGAATTATGTTATGCAAGTGTCTTAATAAAAGTGGCACATTCTATTTTTTTTTCCCCCACTTCTTAAAAAATCAGTGAAAAAATTAGTTGGGATTGAACTACCACTGAAGGTGAAGAAAGTAAATGAGGAGCAAAATATCCAACAGAGTAATTTTTTCTCATAGTACGTTTTTTACTGGGAAAGAATGAAAACTCTGCATTTAATTTTTATTTACTAGTGTATAATAATAATAATAGGGTCTCCCAGTTTGGAAAAGAAAGAGGGAAAAAATAGGAAAAGGTCTATTGTAGATGTAGAGTTTAAGCTATTTTTTAAAGGGCTTCAAATATTTTTGGGTTTTCCTTTTTTTTTTTTTTTTTTTGGTTAACAGACTATAGTATTTAATAGACAAAACTTCCACCTGTATTTTAATGTCACTTTACAGAACCAGCAGCAAATACAGCAGAAAATTTATCAGTAATTTAAATTGTACATTATTAATTTGTAAGTAGCCTTACTGTAACTACCCTGGTTACTACCTCCCATGAAAACAAATTCTACCCTTTGACAAGACCAGCATCCTTGAACAATATGCCACTTGAGGAGCAGTTATTTGAGAATGTAAATCCAACCAATATAAAACTTTTGTCAGGTACACAGTCGAACCACAACATTTAGTCAACATTTACTGAAGTGAATTCTACATACTGTTTTTCCAACACCAAATTTCTTTCCTTTGGTCTTGCTGGAGTTCTTCAACTGAAACCAATGGAGCATGTGCATACAGGTTAATGGTTGAATAAGTAATCATTGCTCTAGATGAAATGAGATTTTGCATAATGGTCTTTTGATATAATTTAATCACAGAGATGTAGTTCTACTTCATCCTAAGCCTGTCTGTGCTTAACAACCTGTAAACCTGCTCTACGTATATATTAATATAATATAATTTATCTTCTAGACTTTTCTGATAGGGAGTTTAAGAAAAATGAAAATTATATTATTATTATTATTATTATTTTGATCAAATACTTGTCTTTCTAAATGAAATTTAAATTTAGTCTAGACATAATGAATCTAAATCAGTTATAAAATCCACTTTTGCTGGATTAAAATGTCATAAGCACTCTGCACTAGCAATCTAGTTATAATTTATAAAGAGATATTCTTTATTTTAATTTTGATTACCAACTTAAATTCAGATCTTTCCTCACTGGAAGAGCTTCTAGTCTTCAACTAGTAGAATAACTGGAGTTAACATCACATGACATAGTTCAGAGATAACAGGTTTTAGGTAAAACCATAGAAATCAAAAATTTTTATAGTCTTAAGAACAGATGAAATTTAAGAATTTCAGCATCATTTTATTTTTCGATGTGTTTATTTAAGCATGACTCTCAACAGCAAACCTGAGAGATCTCTATTCTATTAATCTCAGAGAAAATGTATGAGGAAATTGCCAGGTTCTAATGCAATCTAGTAAGAGAATCTGTATGCTGGCTATAGTAATTTTCCCTATTCTCTTTCTTTGGACAAAACTCATTCTATCTACCAAACAGAAAAACATACAACATAAATGGTCTCTTACAAGCAGCACGTAAATGAGATTGCAAATGTCTGCAGCATTCAGACTTGGACTTCTAACTCATCCTTTCTCCTTCACTTCAGGAGTTTTTTCCAGTTGTTGTTTTTGTTGTAGTTGTTTTTTTCTTCCTAGTTTATTCTAGCATGTACCTTGCACAGCAGCTCCACCCCTACATATCTTCTGAAAGGAACAGAAGCCATCTGACCATTTAAAACTATCTCATGACCCCTGTTTTAAAGAAAATTTGTGCATATTCTGAAAATATCTGGAACTCAGCTGTTCGGATTTTTGTGCAGACATATATATAGCATGACCTATTTCAGTAGGCAGACCTGAAGTACTACCTTTCAACAATCATTGCTATGGATCTTTTCTGTAGATTAATTTTTGTTTAAAATGTAAAGATGAAACAGGATTCCAGTAAAAAGGAAGATGCCTGGCACCAGTAACAACTTTACCTGGTGATGTTTACCTATCATTTCTTGAAATGGCTATGAAGTCTAATTTAGTTGTAAAAACATGTAGTATTACAAAGACCTATTTTTACATGTTATATAAGCCTATCATTGCTTCAATATAAAGTTCAACATGTATGATTTATAATTTCTATAGCAATCCATTGTCCTTGTTTTGCTTTGAAACAATTGGTGTTGTAGGCTACTTTTGCTTACTTATTCAAATCATTACTGGGTATATTTATTTCACCAGTTACTCTCATTATTTCAGCAATTTTCCTGTAGGTAGGGTGTTTATCAGCCCCACAGCGTGGGTGCTTAGGAACATCTAATGGATCAAATGAGTCTTCCTGTCACTGCTACTTGTATTCTCTTTATCATGGAGCAAAAGGTAAGCCAGAAACTTGACGATTGCTATTAAATTGCAATCTACAGTGGTTCTAAGTCATTAGCATTAAAAGTTTATGAAGAAATGCATTTCATTTCTCTGCTACCTGCTACATGAGAAATCACATCCTTATGTTTTATTTAATCCTGAGCTAAAAGTTTAGTGGAAGGGCTGATAAAGACCTGACCTCTCACTGCCCTGTGACAGTGATTATCCCCATTGCTCTTGTGAGAACACTTTCCAGGTGTGGGTGAATCAAGGACTCATACTGACAAAATGGAATTCTCTGCTTTGTTTCCCCTGCAATATGCCTTTTTTTTTCTTAATCATTACTGGCACTTTGGTAATGTTTTAATACACACAAAGTGTTATTCTTGAACAGTAATGGACAGCTCCAAGTCATTGTTTTATGTGGGTACTAAGTGGAGGAGTGCATTGCTTTATGTTGATTTAAACAGAAATTACATTTCATCTTTGCCAAAATCTGAACAAGATCAAACCTTTACTCGGAAACACACAATCCTCTACTTTGGATATTGGAAAGAAAACAAGACAAAATGAAACAAGACAAAACAGGAAGTACAGGCCCTTCAGTTTTTCTAGCCGACAGTCCCTAGATAATAACTGTAGAAGCACTTGCACATATATTATGTGTCTAAATTGGAGAGATTTTTGGTAGCAAATAAATGTCTAAAGGTTCTGTAGCTTAGTGCCAGAGCATGCAGAGAAAAAAACCCTCTGAGATTAGTTTAAAGTAGAAGTTTTTACAGTGGGCTTTCAGTGAGGTCTGCTAATAAATACTGTTTCTCTAACTACTGTGTCTTATTGTTAGCTGCATTCTGATAACATATTTGAAGCAAATATCTTATTCTAAGATTTTCCGTAAAGGAAGTTGTCCCAGTTGTCCCATTTGAAAGAAGTGGACCGGACTGTGAAAAGAATGGCAATAGATTCATTCTAACTTGATCTGAAAGATATTCAAAGCATGAGAAGTAACTCTAAAAAGACAAAGGACAAGAATGTAGTACATTTGCATGTTATATTGCAGTTCAAATGTCAATGTTTGCTGTTACTAGTTCTTTGATCAGAAATGTACATACATGAAGGAGTGCAAGAAATTTCATCCTATGGCTCTGACTGACACTTGAAGATTTCAGGCCATACTCCTGATCCAAATGTTAAACGATGTCTTGGTTTGAGACAAGTTCAGGAGGAAATGTCCTGAAATTAACATCTCCTCTAAAGAAGGCAGGCTTCGGCACTGTCTCCCCCACCTCAGCTAGGAAAGGAATTTCTTGGTGGAAAGTGAAAAAACCTGTTTATTTAACAAGCAGAGTGCACATAGGCACAGGGCAAAAAGGAATAACTGTTAATATTTGAACCGTCTCACTGTGGAGAAAGCTGGTGTATTCAGAGTTCTGCCTGGCTTCTCCTGAGGTCCATAGCTGGGATGCAGTGTCCCTGCAGCTTCCCTTGCCGGGCTGCAGCGTGGGGCTCCCAATGATGTTCTGGTGTTCAGACTGGAGCAAAGCTGAGCAGTACCAGAAGAAGAAGCCACAGTCCCAGGAAAAGCTTCTTGTGTCAGCTAACAAGAAGCTAGCTACAAGCAAAGAAATTAACTGTCCCTCTCTCTGCTGAGAAAAAAACTGAGAGAGAGTGGAAGAATATCTGTGTTTGAATGCAGACTGCAGAAAGAACTTAACTTAGGGCCTAATGTAAAATTACAGGACTCATTTCTGGGCATAAAGCAGATGATAGGGGAGACAGTATCATAAAGTCACCACAAGACAAATTAATTTTCTATTATCATCTGGCATGTGCCTGATTAATAAATTTTAGTGATAGAGCTATGCTTCCTATGAAATAAGCAAATAATACCAATGCAAAAGGGCAAGTATATGCAGAAAGCATTTTTAGCTGGAGAAATCCCATATTGTGCCACTATGTAGCATGACTCTCAGTGACAGATGCCATAAGTCAGAATATTGATTAATAACAGAATTCTGAAGAAAAAGAATTGGCAGACTTTTCAATGAAAGGCAAGAGAAGAAAGATAAAGTGGGATCTGAGGGGAAATCCATACAGGTTCAACAGTCTTTGTGATACTCTCCCTACCAAACAAGAGAAATGGGTTAAGACAAAATATAATAATTTTGTTTTGGAGGAAAAATATATTGCTCAATAATTGTAAGTGTGATGTTTAGGTTGCCACTAACTAATGTATTAATTATGAAACTGTGACACAGTCTGTACTCAGTGGTGCAGCACCATGCTGTGAAAAGAAATTTAAACACATGGATGCTGACTGCAGTACAAAGAGGCTTAGAGGAAATGGATTGATCCATATTGGCCAATCCCTGTTGGGTATTTTCCGCTTTGTGAACAGTGAGAGAGAATGACCAATTAATAATGCTCCTGTCAATGAGACAGCACCTAACGATACTCTCTAGATGTGGTGTGGTGTTACCTGATGGAGTATTTAAAACCTGCAAAGTAATTGAATCCTGCCACTACAAGGTAACAGCTTGATGATTCCCTTTGGGAACTGGCAATAGTGGAAGGACAGCAATTTCATCCTGTGGCACAAGTAATTTGCAGGCTGTTGAAATGGCATACTGGGCCCTGCCATTATAAATCTGCTTATAGCTAAGAAGGAGGTAGTACTCATTAGCACAACAGTAAAAATATGAGGACTAATATGCAAGGCCAAATTCAGCTGAAGGGGCCGCAATAAGCTGTGTGACATACATTGCTTCTTACATGTTTGTTGCAAAATGTCTCTCTTCTTGTTTTTATTCTTAAAGAATTATTTGACTGGATGGCTGGGTGTTCAGGTTGCCTTATATAGATATATAAATATATATGTATATTTATTGCCTTTTTCTGGTCCTAGTTATGCCACCGCAGTTTCCACTTCACTACTCTCTGAATATTTCTTGAGCTTAAATAAGTAATGACACGATGTCATTACTTAAAAGTAATGTGCTCAGATTCTTGGTATGGATGAATTTGTCTCATCACCTCAGAATCTTTCTAATATTCTGTTCTACTATGCTGAGTGTTGCCCAGTTTTTCCAGCTCTGTATCTGCTGGTCATTTGCTCTTCCCTAAGTATCTCTTGGCAGAACTTACCATAGCGATAAAGAAGCAACTCTTGCCTCTAAGCAAATACCTATATTTGACACTTGTCAGTACTTATCCAATATAAATGGTGAAAAACAATAGTGAATGGAATGTAAAAACACAGTCTATTTGTAAATCTAAGTACTTTATTCTGCTACTTATAAAATTGTAGCTCTGGAGAAATGTTAGAGAGCACCAGAGCTTTTGGCTTGGCAGCTCAGATCAGAAACCCTTTTCCATCAACATTGAACAGATACATAAAAGTATTTTTATTGATGGTGATTTAATTAGCTTTTGGAGCTTAGAAGTATTGAAAATTTTCAAAAAGATACGATAAAATATCAGCCTGGAAACATTATTGTTTTTTCTACACTTCGCACCTCTGTAATATCTTGTGATTTCCTTTATTTGAGAAATATCGAGGACCTCAAGAATTTACTGCATGTCAATGTATGCAATCCATTTTATCAAATCTTACTCCCCAAGTATTAAAATTTGTTTTCAGCACCTTCCCCACCAGCTTTTCTGGAGATTGCTGGCTCATGGTGCTGAGGAGCAAGATGTCATCCTATTCACTGCCCCTCCTGGGAAGAGTGGCTTCATGAACCACTGAGCAGCTGCAGTCACTGTCCTGTGGATTGGAGATATGCTTAAAATGTGTCTACATCCTTTAAATAAAACAGCCATTTCCATGACACATGGCATCACATATACTGTGTTTCCTTCAAAGCTTCATCTGGTGCTCTTGTAGGCATTTCTTTCCTTTAGCATGGCTGAATTAACGTGAGGGCTTTTTTTGGCGGTCTGTAGAAGCCATGTTTGCACAGCAATGGATTGAAGGTTGCATTGTGTGCTTTGAGGTTTTTTTGAAGGAAGGCAGGGTTTTCTGAAGATATAGTCTGCTGACAGCATGGCTGAGGGCTCTGCAGGAAGCGAGCAAGAGCAGCTATGCCTGGGCTGCCCTCTGGGAATATTCTTGTGGATGCCGTCTCCTGAGGCACAGCTGGACCTCCCTCAGGGAGACTTGTAGTAGTTCTACATAGCAATGCAGATGTAGTCCCAGTAGATTCTGCACTCAGAAATCCCTGGTATCCTGCCCAGTCATGCAGAGACTTTACGTTCTGCATGACTGTTTTTATCATGTGGGAAGAGTAATGGAGGAAAATCCAAATAGGGCAGATATCTGGGGAACTTGCTGAAATTTCATGATCACATGTCAGGTTACATTAAAGAGCTTTTTGATGACAGAAAAGTATGTGCAACAACAATATAAATGATTTTGGAAGTCTCACATAATACAGTAGCAACTTGACTGAGAGACACATTGTGATTTGTAAGACTACACGTGATTATAGCAAAATAACTAATGATGAAAATATCCAGCACATTTTAATATAAATCCAGAGTAATAAAGTAATTAATGTAGTACTAATTTTTTTATTAGTATTATCATTATGCTTTTTATGACAAAACTCTGTGGACCTTCCCTAGAAAAGACTTTCTTTGCTGCTTAAAGTTAATTACAGTGTGATTGTATCACAGAAGTGCATCTATATCCACCCATGCCACTGTTGAATTTTCGAATTAATGTGTTTCTCCACACTAATTAGCCCAGCTTGCTTGCCCTGTAGGAATAAAGAGCTGTCTTTGTACTATAGACATGGCTGGAATCTTTTATTAGATTGTTCCCAAGGTGTTCATCCTTCAAAGCTTTACAAATATTTAGGGGTCACAGCCCTTGCAGTGCTGCAGGCAGGGGCAGAGTGGCTGGAAAGCAGCCAGGTGAAAAGGGACCTGTGGATGCTTGTCAACAGTAACTAAACATGAGCCAGCAAAGGCACCAGGCCTGTATCAGTAGTAATGTGGCCAGCAGGTTTCTCTCTGAACTACCCAAGAGGCGAGTGTAATAATGTGGGAGTTGATCTCTTCTCTCAAGTCACACGTGATAGGATAAGAGGCAATGGTCTCAAGTTGCATGAGGGGAAGTTTAGATTGGATATTAGGAAAAATTTCTCCCCTGAAAGGGTTGTCAAACACTGAAACAGGCTGCCTGGAGAAGTGGTGGAGTCACCACCTCTCATGGTGTTTAAAAGACATGTAGATGCAGTGCTAAAGGACCTGGTTTAGTGGTGGACTTGGCAGTGCTGGGGTAGTGGTTTTACTTGGTAATTTTACAGGTCTTTTCCATCCTAAACAATTATATGGTTCTGTCTTAACACACTTTCAGGAAATTCTGGCAACAGAACCATGAAATACCAACCTCCCTTACAGCTAAACAAGCTGTGGAACCATAATGGGCAATGAGAGCATCTCAATCCAGGCAATGCCAGATTTATATGGGATATCTTGCTTGCTCTCCTTATGCAGAAGCAATAAACATATCTGCCTTTCTTCTTTCTTATTCTACGAGGTATTTTCTCTCAAGGAAATTATGGAGATTTTGTTGGCAAGTAGCTGTTATATGCGATGAGTCTCTCCTTTCCAGGACATAGCTGAGTACCGTATGACAGAGTGAATGAATTCCTTGTTTTTCTTTGTTTACAGAAATTTTCCTTTTTCTATTAAACTGTTTTTATATAAACCCATGAGTTTTGCACTTTACACCTCTGACTATCCCCCATCCCTCTGTGAGGGAGTGAGCAAGGTATTCTGTGGGACTTCTAAGCTCCACAGCAGGTAACAGTCCTCAAAACTACTATTTCCTATATGTAAAACTTACCAACATCATACTTATTCTTCAGTGTCTGATTTCCATGCAAGTATTTTATCTACTGCACTGACATACCTTCTAGATGTTTGATTGCTTTGGATTGCTTTGCCACTATCAACTGCTGCTCCACAGCATGCTTGAATGTGAAGACAGCAATAAACGACATTTCTTTAGAATTTCTTTTTTTCTAGGAGGCAACAGTTTATGGCCTCAGTCCCACAGACTCATACTGTCACTCAGTTCTGTTATGTTACAACAGCAGCCATTAATACAATGAAAATAATATAGAGTGAAACTTTGTTTCTCTGAGTGCTTTCTCTCTGTATAGCATATTCTTAAATGATGAGTCATTGGCACAGCATAACTGGTGGATCATTCTGTGGCAAAAAGCTATTTTCAGCTTAATGAAAATATTTTGAAATAAAATTTATAATTGTTTCTGAGTTCTGATTTTAGAGTCCCTGCTTTTGCCCAATGTAGAAATCTTTAGAAAAAACTAACCAGATTTCTTAGAAATTAAGGTTGCATTTCTTGCCTCAGAAATTAAGAGTTATTTTTGTAAGCTCTAACATCAAATACTGGAGTTAGCCAACCTGCTGTATGTTTGACATGGTTAAAAAAATCTCCCTGTTTTTAAGACACACTATTCCCTTATGTTAGACTTCCAGAGGCAAGCTTGTGGAATCCCATAATATGTCCAGTGACTGAGAGATGTGACTCCAAAGAAGGAAGAGGGGCTAAAAGTAATCCAAGAAAAAAGCCAAAGCCCAAGCAGCAGTTAGAGTTGAAGTCGCTTATTGAAGCCAGAGCATATGAAGTGTAGAAGTATAGGGTATTGAAGTCAGGGTCTTGTTCTTACAGCACCTCTTTACACTTTTATAGTTCTAAGGGTACACCTTCCAGCAAAAATTTCTCTACTACAGATAGCCTATTGTTTGCACTACTTGGCAGCCTTACAAAACCACATAGTTTCAAAACCCTCTGATATCTGATGATGCTGTACTTTCCTAGTCTCATGTCTGTGGTCACTTAGCCCATGGCCTGTACCTGACCCAGGCCAGAATATCCTGATCCATAAGATCCACTGTACTCTCTTTTCTAACTCCAGTTTGTTTTCCCACAATAACACACAGCTGGTGTTTTACCTGTTGGCATATAAGCTCTGTGCTGTCAGTCTGGCCTTTGTGATGGTCTTTAGCTGGGGTAATTTCCTTTACAGTAGCTAATATGTAGCCATGTTTTGTTTTGAAAACAGTGTTAATAATATAGGGATGTTTTAGTTATTGCTGAGCACGGCTTGCACAAGGGCTTTTCTGCTCCTCACCCCACCAGTGGGCAGGCTGGGAGTGCACAAGGAGTTGGGATGGGACACAGCCAGAAGAGGGGACAATGACCACAGGGATATTACAGACCATATGGCATCATGCTCACCATGTAAAGCTGGGGAAGAAAGGAGGAAAGAGGGACATTTAAAGTGATGTCATTTGTTTTCCCAAGTTATTAATGTAAAAAGGAGCACTGCTCCCCTGAGGATGGCTGAACATCTGCCTGGGGTGAATGAAGGAGAAGGGTGAATGAATTCTTTGTTTAGTTTTGAGTGCATCTGTGGTTTTGCATTACCTATTAAAATATCTCAGTCCAGAGTTTTCTCACTTTTACCTTTCTAATTTTCTCACCTATATCTATTTTCTCCCCTATATCATCAGAGTTTTCTCACTTTTACCTTTCTAATTTTCTCCCCTATATCACCAGGTGGAGGGATTAAGTGATCACCCATGTGGGGCTCAGTAGCCATCTGTGATTAAACCATGACACACTTTCACA
The DNA here is from genome assembly GCA_013399835.1 of Leptocoma aspasia. Classification (NCBI taxonomy): domain Eukaryota; kingdom Metazoa; phylum Chordata; class Aves; order Passeriformes; family Nectariniidae; genus Leptocoma; species Leptocoma aspasia. The sequence goes on along the minus strand of VXAX01005607.1, from coordinate 4,119 downwards.
GACCCTAAATGAAATGAAAGATAATGAAATTACTATTCACAGATAAGAAGCTAGTTGAAAAAGTCAGATGTAAAACATATCCTTTAGTAATTACTTGAAAATCTGGTGATGTAACAAGAAATGTGTCTTAAAACTCCCAAATGCAGTGAAGGAGAGCAAGAAAGAGTTTTGCAGAAAAATTGTTGATTAGTTGTCTAATAATTTCTCTTTATTTAACCAACATGCTTTACAGCATGTCATACATACAACAATGCTTTACTTTTTCACTTTTGAAATTCAAAGGCTATATATTTCACTGAAGAGTAGGAATTGCAATAATTTTAATTTTTGAAAGAGATGTGAATTATACCAAATAAAGTTATGTGCAATTACTGTTGATTGGAAGGAAATTACTCCAAAGACCCTATCTCTACTGTTGAAGTAGAGTTGCTTAGTGCAAAAAACTATGCTAAACATGTATTGGACTTTTCTCTCATAAACTTTAAACTGGAACATTCTTGCATGCAGCATAAGGATTTGCAATATGATTTTTTTTTTTTTCTTCTCCTGGCTAGGTTTTATTCAGACACCCAGAATTAATGTTAGGAAAATAATTTTTTCTAGGTTACAATAATTTATTTTTTTAAGCCCAGTCCATTATGCTTCTAATTTAGATTTCCCTTGTTGAATGTCAAACATATATTATTTCAAGTTAATTTTCAAGAGATTGTTCTATTTTATTCTCAAATACCTCTGCATTGTAAATTTATATGAAACAGGTTGAAAATTAGTATTCAAGTAATCCAGTTGAAAAAGGAGGTTGATCATGTGAAGAGTCACAAAAAGGAGATAGCTTCTGTGTGCATATTAATGCACGGATGATTTATGTGAAAATTACATCTCTTTTTAAAGTATGAAAAACCATAGAAAAACTAAATTGTTAGAAAGAAAATATATTTAAAACAAAATTTACAAGTGGAAATTTAAGGTAATGGTCCCAAATGTTATGATAACATTATGTAAAATTGCAACTGGTTTATTGACATGAAAAAATATTGGGTTTAACAGGTCATATCATGGTGTGGAAGTAATTTCAAAGGAGTGTTTGCTGAATGTTACAGTACAGTTACCCTGTGGTTGCCATTACTACAACATAAAAAACTAATCTATCTCAGATAAACTTTGTCACAGAAGTTAGAATAAACTTTTAATGACACCTCCAAGCTACAAGTTATGAAGCCAAGTAAGTCAAGGAAATCAGAATATACTCCCAGATGGTTCCTCTAGCTCCAAGATTAAGTTCAGCTCAGACTGAACACAATATAAAAGTAAAGATTGTATAATTTTTTTAAATGAGACTTTGTGCCGGGAATATTTTTACACAAAATCCTTGCTATGTGGTTAATTTTTGAAAGCTAACCTTTTATTTCAGGGAACTAGAAATAAGAACAGTGGGATCACATCCGAGAGAATGGCCTGTTCAGCAGAGTGAATAACTTCACCAGAAGGTGTCTTGAATAACCAGAAGTATTATTTGAAAAAAGGTAACATATCTCGAAATATTTGCTTACACAAATGACAACATTTTGGTCTTACAAGGTATTGTTGTGTGTTTTTATAGGACTTTGAAAATATTTTCTAAAAATTTGGATAGTTTTCGTTTTTTGTCTAAACCATGACATGAGGTATTTCACCCTAGCTGAGCTAATTCAACATGAAGACTTAATTTCTATCAGCAAACAAAAGAGAGGATTGTGATGGGAATCTAAAAGCATTGATCTGTGTGAAAATTATATTGCTGACCTCTCTATAATTGTATGTCGCAATATAGTTTGCCACTGGGTAGACTAACTTTCAACAAGCTCCCAGTAAAGATTTTTTTTAAATATATGCTTGCTGAAGGGACATAAAAATGCTCTACTCTCCACCTATTTATTTAGAATAAACAATTTTTAATCTTAGAAACAAGATGACAGTAAGCTGATAACATACCATCAGACATGATATTTGGAAATCAAGTTTATTGATTTGCATGATTACTGGTTTTGGTTTCCCTGTGCTGCTACAACATGTTGTCCAAAGTCATTACATGCCATTCTGATAAAAAAAGAATAAAACTATAACTCAAAGCTGAAAATGTACCACTACAAATGGAGGAAATGATACCTTGAGCACCGGCAAATACTGTTTGTTGGTGAGTACAGATAATTTCTGTGTAAGTTACACAGGAGAATGAGCTAAATAATGCATGGAGTGCTGGAAGTTGCTTAAAATACCCCTCCCTGAATACATTTCCTTGCTCTGTTAAGCAGCAAGTGTTGTAAATCTACCCTTCTTTCTTTCTCTCTTTCGTAACAATCTTGCTGCCACTCAGCTTTCATCTTTCATGAAGAATCTTGCTGGTGCTGCTTTAGGTACAATATAACATAATGACAATGAAAACTGCCTGAAGGCTATCCCACTGCAATTTTCCTCTATTACAAAAACTAGTCTATCAGAGTTAATATCTGCCGTAACAGAGAATGGACCCATTTCCATTCTGAAACCCTATGGAATAAAAAGATGAAAGTGGGTATGTGTCCTCTCTCACTAAACCTCTTTTTATAATGCTTATTCTTTCACTTATTGTGCCCACAGCCAGTTGGTGTTTTTTTAGTAAATAACGTATTAAGCTGATGTAAAGGAACTGTGATTGAAGTGTTAAGAAGAGTAAATAGAACTTCTGACTTATACCAGTGATGGAATTTACTATTGATAGGGTCCAATGATCAAGAAATTTTTGTCTAGTATTTTCCACATCTCCTAAGGAAACTAATAATAAAACCATGGAACTCCTTAGAGATCTGAAGACTGTAACTTTTGTTAATTTCTCAGAAAATGTTTGGCAAAAGGCAAAAGGTTTGTTGTTTCTTTTTCCTCATTTTTCCCCCTCTCTGTGTATACTTCTACTTTACTTATGAAGGATGTATAAAAATAATTTTCTTGAATATGTAAACCATATCTTTTAAATAGAACAGAATTTTGTAGGAGGCCACCTTCTACATGCTTCAGCATCTCTATTACTGTGTATTTAGAAAGACTTGAAGGATTATGGTCCTGAAATCTTTCTTTACCACACTGCATGAGTAGTTTTAATAAAAGCAATGTCTCTTCTCTACAAACCTTGCTTCACTTTCACACATAATTGTCATGGATGAGGTAACAGCTGTTGTGGTGAACAGTGTTAATCCTAATATCTCTAATTAATGTGTTCAGAGGGAGCTTTTAAGCTCTTAAATGGAAAGGGACGATTTCCAGAGGTTCTCAGCACTTGCTTGTGAGAGCTGTCAGCTTCCCAGAAACTCTGAAAATTTGACCAAGGCATCTTGATACTATACCGTGCAGCACCATCTTATTGACACATAAATTTTTACAAGACATCTGGTAAGTCCATCACACATGTTCCTATAGCACGGTTCAGTGCTGTACAGAGCCTATGCTACAGACGTGGCTTTATTTCACTAGATTTTTTTTTTTAGCAGGACTGTGGAGCCCTGCTTAGCAGGAGGGAGGAGGTCATTTTCATATGGCAATACCAATGTCATGATTTCTGGTACTGTCTTAAAATTCCAGAGTTTGTTCTGGCATTACAATGTGCTTCTACACATCTCTAACAGTTAAAATGCTACCAGCCATCATCAAAAAGCCTGGATGTTGGATTTCAGTTTTTTTCTTACATAGAGATGGAGTAACTGAGAGGTGTTTTAAAAACTTTTTATTTTTTAGTTTTATATGAAGGGTGAGATAATACAGATGTTATAATTTTGTTGTTTGGAGTATTGTTAGTTAATATGCTGATTGTAAGTTGAGTGTTTGGACTCCTGGTATAGTTTTTTATTAATTTATTAAGATTTTTTGTTATTTTAAATTTTATAAAATATACTGTGTNTTCTTTTTTTTAATGGTTTTGTAAATGATAGATTGATTTTGAGGAATTCTAAGGTGATTAGAGTTTGTTTGTTTTGTAATGTTAATATAAAAATTTTTTTTAGTAGAGATATTGGTGTTGAGAATTTTTTTTCCCCTGCTTTTTTTTAGTAGTAGTAGAGAGTTTGTGTTTTGGGGGGCAGGGGGCAGTTGGATATGGTTTGGAAAATGGAG
>VXAX01005593.1:98549-108737 GCA_013399835.1 Leptocoma aspasia | reverse complement strand
AAATACAGAAAAAGGATCTGGAATGCCAGGGGCTCCAAAAGTGACAGAAGGGAGCTGAGGTTGGAAGGAAAATGTGCTTTTGTGCCAAGATTAAACTTGGTGTTAATTGCTGGCTTAGGCAGGAAAAACTCAGCTCTACCCCCAGAAGGGGCCCACTCAGACAAAGGGGTGGGGAGAGCTCAAAGAAACCTCCTGGGTCAGCTGTCCTCAGCCACTGAATGAGCCACCAGCCCATCCAAGGAGCCACCAGCCCACCAAAGGAGCCATCAAAGGGGTGTCAGCACCTGGAGCGTCCCCGTGGCCTCAGGGACATGTCCCAGGGCCAGCACTGGTGCTACTGTCCCCTGTATACATTTATATATGTGTGATGTGTGCTCCAGAGGTGTGTTTATGTGACTCTGGAATTCCATGCTGAGCCTTCCTGCTGCTCGGAGCTGCAGCATTGCCCCTCTCAACCTCTTGGATCTGCTGTGATGCCCCTAAAAATTCCCATTTTTTCATGTGTAACCTGTGAGGGAATAATGTGGTGTTTATCCTTTCCTGCTGTTTGACCTCCCAAGATTTTTAAGGAATATTTTGGGTCTCAGGAAAGGCTGGTTAATGGAAAAGGGAGGGCACTGATGCTGTAGCAGAGTAAAGGCAGCAAATCCTCAAAGGATCAGGATAAGGATCATGCTGATTTTTCATATTTATGTTTTTTAAGTGAATTCATAGAAATAAAGGGAGAGGTGGAAACCCCATGACCCGGAGCACAGAGAGTGAAGGAGCCATGGCATAAAATATTGGGAAATACAATGAATAAGGAGAGAACTGAGGGAAGGATGACTCCAGCATCCAGAGGCACAGGGGAAGGCAGAGCCTGGTGAGGTCAGGACTCAGGGATCACCTCATCCCCACCTAACCAGGCCTGAACAGACTCATGCTCCATTTCCCCTCAGGTTGGAGGGAGATTGATTTTTCCATAGGAACTGGATCCATCCCCCCTGGCAGAAAGCTCCATGTCTCACTGGAGCTTCTGCATCCCTGTCTACCATCAGAGGAGGGAAAGGTGTTCCCACAGAAGCCCATCTGCACTGGTGGTGGAGCAGAGGAAAGAAATCAGCAAAGGAAAAGGATAATGCTGATTTTTCGTATTTATGTTTTTTAAATGAATTCCATTAAATGAAGGGAGAGGTGGAAGCCCTCTAACCCAGAGAGCAGAGGGTGGGGGAACCATGTCATAAAATATTGGGAAATACAATAAATAGATTGATTTTTCCATAGGAACTGGATCCATCCCCCCTGGCAGAAAGCTCCATGTCTCTTTGGAGCTGTCTGCATTCTCTCTGTACCATCAGAGGAGGGAGAGGTGTTCCCAGAGCAGCCCTTCCTGCCTGCGGTGAGCCCAAAAGTGGGGCTGGATGATTCTGGGGGGTCTCTGCTCTCTGCAGGGATCTGGGGAGCTCTGAGACCCCACAGAGCCTTCCTACATTGTGGGGCTGCAGCTCTGCATCCGAGCACTCCCACTGTGTTCCGGATTTTGTAATCCAGGACTGAATTCCTCCCCAGGATAAATCTGGTTCATTCAGCATGGCTGGGGCTGGGATGACGGATAAATCCTCTGAGCCAAAACGTGTTCCTCTGGAAAGGGTTCAGATACAAAAAAGTCATTCCATACCTGAGATGTGAGGTGAGTTTGGGACCCTGAGGAGCTGGGAACACTCAGGTTGGAAACCTGGAGCATCAGGAGATGGAAAGGGAATTCCCAGAGGCTCTGAGTCCCCCAGCAGACACAGCAATGTCACAGGGAGACACCTCCACTGCTGGGGCTGGCTGGCAGATGGAAGACCCTTCCCAGTAAACCCATCTTGATGGATCTGGATTTTGGGAAAATGTGGTCCATATTTCAGTACATCCTGAGACATCTCCAAGGCCTCCCATGGTTGGATTTCCCACCTGACCACCAAAGCAAAGATGTTCTGTGTCTGTGATCTCCCACCCTTGTCAGACACTCTAACTCCAGACTTTGTGTTAATCCCAAATACTTTAACAACAATTTTATATCTAAATCGGTGTTGGGGGAGAGAAAGTGCCGAGGAACAGGATCCCCAGGAAAAAGCATCATTACCCAATTATTCCCAGATCATTCCCTGCTGAGGATTATTTTGTCTGTGAAACTGGGGAAGTGCTTTAATGGAAGGATGCAGTTCTGGATTTAAAGCAGGGGTTTGGCAGGTACATCCTGAACTTCCCAGGACATAGAATAACATCCAGGGAGTGCTCTGGTATTTCCTGGAGCCTTGTTCAGGTGCAGTCTTGATCCACGTGGAGAAAGCCTCAGCTGACAAGAAAACTCAGCTTTCCCACAATTCCTCTGCACTCAGGAAGAGATTCTGGGATTTCTCCACCTGGACACAGATCCCCAGGCACAACAGGTGTTCATTAAAGGTTCAGAGGTTGTGGCTGATCACAGAATCCTAAATCCAGCTACCTAAAGCCCATCCCACCCCAGCCATGGGCAGGGACACCTTCCACTGTCCCAGGCTGCTCCAAGACCCGTCCAACCTGGCCTTGGACACTTCCAGGGATCCAGGGGCAGCCACAGCTTCTCTGGGCACCCTGTGCCTCTGGGCACCCACCCAGGGAACAATTCCTTCCCACTGTCCCATCTATCCCTGCCATCTGGCAGTGGGAAGCCATTCCCTCTTACCCTGTCACTCCAGGCATTTTTCCAAAGTCCTTCTCCAGCTCTCTTGGAGCCCCTTCAGGGGCTCACCACCCTCACAGGGAAGGATTTCTTCCCAATAAGGATTTTTTCCTCATACCCTCAGTTCCCCTGGTGTTTTCTCCCACTGTTTGACTGCTTCTCTCTCTTCCTAATTTCCAGGTGTAACAATCCCTGCAATGAGAGACTCCCCAGTGTGGTACGGACAATTCTGAATTTCATAGCTGCAAGCCTGCTAAGGTTTTTCTTCCTAAGGGAAACTTCTCAGTTTCCCAGCGGAGATTTTATAAACAGTATATGTAAACTATTTCTTTCTCAAAACAGCACCTGGTGTTTTTCTGCCCTGTTCCACGACATGGGAGATGTGGGTTTCTTTCTCTTAGCCAAAGGTAATAGAGAACATCTCTTCGTTACCAACCAATCAATGTTAGCATTAGCGAAGTGTGGTATAAAAGTGTGTTCTGTTTGTACCAATAAATCCCTCTAGCCTTCTAATTCTAACCTTCTAAAGTCGGTGTGTCCTTGTTCGTGTACAACAGTCACACTCCAGTCCCTCTTCCCCCAGTGCTCAGCTCTCTCATGGGGAATTGGGTCTGTTCCTGAAATCCATTCATGGAATATAGCCTTGGATTGCACCTGGAAGCTGCCAAATCCCAACAACCCTGTTGTTCATTCCCATTTCCATGAGGAACGCTCCATTCCTGCAGTGCCATTGCCCTGCCCTCCATTCCCTGCTGGTCCAGGTGATAACACACCTGGAACAGGTGATAACACACCTGGAAGTGCAGGGAATGTTCCCCAGTTTCCTGCCCAGTGATCCCAGTGGTGTCCAGCCTGTCCTTGAAGGGAGCTGCCTTCGTCCACTCCAACATTCCTGCTCATCCATGTTGTAATTCCACGTGCTCAGCACCCCAGTGGCCCTGGAGCTGCTGATTTTGGGAATTAGAAAGGAAATGTCTGGCAGTGTCTTCTCTTCCGCAGGCATCCTGACAGCCTGGATCAGCAGGATCCATGCTCTGGGCTCTTCCCTGGATATCTTCAGTCCCTGCCTGCACTGAAGGGTTTCATCCTTTCCAAAGGCAGCTCCACATCCCCACCGTTCCCAGCTCTCCCTTCCTCCTGTCCTACTTTCAGGAGAACAAACATTTGTTCTTTCTACCTTTTGTATTTATTGCTCTCCACACAAAACTGACTGAATCCCATGTTCCCTGATCCATCTGTGCCTTTGCTCCCTGCATTCCAAGGCTCTGGCACGGTTCAGCTCCCGTGGGGGCACAGAGGGACCCAGGCTCTCCTTGCTGCTAATCCTGAGCGAGGGCAGCTCATCCGTCCTTGCTGTGCCGAGAGATTTCCTTAGGGAATGGTCTGCTCCTCCAGAAAAATCTCCCTTGTAATTAGGAGTCACATGGCCTCATTCATGCCAGTCCTGTCTCCTCTTCCCCATGGGGAAAGGCCAAAAAAAGGCTGCATTGTCTGGATCCAGTGTTCCCAGCCACTTAGAGCTGTCCATGGGCCCTGCTCCTGCTTTTTGTAGGGGCTCCTTTGTTTCCCCCTGCTGTGGGGTTCCTTAGGCTGAGCAGCTCCCTCCACGTGTGTTCCTTAATGTGCTGGAAACAGAAAAAAACTCCAATGTTCCTAAAATTTAACTGGTTCTTCAGCAAGGAAATTATCCGTAAACTCTGAAATTGTGATTTAGGAGCTGCCATGTGGAGCTGGGCACAAGCAGAGCACCCAAGTTGCAGGACCATGGGATCCCAGTGAAGTTTGGGATGGAAGACTCTTACAGGACATCCAGTGCCACCCCTGCCATGGCAGGGACACCTTCCACTATCCCAGGCTGCTCCAAGCCCCGTCCAGCCTGGCCTTGGACACTGCCAGGGATCCAGGGGCAGCCACAGCTTCTCTGGGCACCCTGTGCCAGGGCCTGCCCACCCTCCCAGGGAACAATTCCTTCCAATATCCCATCTAAATCTACTCTCTTTCATCCACAGGCCATTCCCCCTTGCCTTGTCCCTCCATCCCTTGTCCCCAGTCCCTCTCCAGCTCTCCTGGAGCCCCTTTAGGCCCTGCAAGGGGCTCTGAGCTCTCCCTGGAGCCTTCTCCTCTCCAGGTGAACAATCCCAATTCTCTGAGCCTTTCAAAGATTCTCCAGCTGCTTCCCACATCCAGCTGGATCTGCAGCTGGAATGACATTTCCATGACTCACACATGGGCACGGGGCTGAGGGGACACATCTGGCCAAGGAGCCCTTCCTGGCCTCTGCCAACCCATGGGAGGGGAAGGGAAGGGAAGGGAAGGGAAGGGAAGGGAAGAATAAATTTTCAATTTTCTTGCTCATTAAATTGACCTTCTCTTCCATGAGACATTTGAAGGTGTTAGAGACAGCCACACTTGAATTTGCAGCTCAGCTCAAAGTGAGGAGTCTATCACTGCCTCCTGATAGCCCTCATATTTCCCTCAGCTAAAAATACAGGATTTTTTCCTCTTGTTTCTCTTTTCCCATCAGCATCCCAGTGGTTTATTTGCTATAGTTACTCCTGGATGACTACAGATTGTTGTCACTTCTGGGAAGTTGGAATTCTCTCGTCTTGGGAATGATTTGAAGCCTCCAGGTGCTGACACATCCAGGCAGAGCTCTGCAGGAGCTCGGGAGTTTCCTCAAGACATATCTGGCAACAGAGAGAGGGAAATGCCCTTCCAGAACACAAGGAACCATCACACATCCCTAAAAATATCCCAAAATACTTGAATTCCCTCTATACATCATCCATGTGAGCATTTAGCCAGGAAGAATGCTCTGTGCAAAGGAAACAGCAGAAATTATATTTAACTTTAGCCACATCAGGACTGATTAGAGCGTCCTGTGCTCCCGAGTTTCTGTGTTCCATGTGTAGGATCTCAACATAACCCTTGGCATTTCCCACCCCACAGATTCCCCTGTGCTCCCCCACCGTCTCTCCATCCCACTCCAGCTCTGCCCAAACCTCACCACTTTTGGGAAAGCTCCAGAATGTTCCAGTGGTCAGAAAATTCAAGCCACCCCTGCCCTTGACAAGTGAGAGAAATAATTGATGAGGGGCAGGGCTGAGATGTCCCAATCCCTGCTCCACTCCTGGCACTAGAAAAGGGCACTTCTCACCCTTTGTTTCCTCCAGCCTTCCTAACCAAGGCTTTGAGAGAATTCCTCTAGGAAGAAATCATTCCCTGGCTGGATGTGCCTTTTTCCTGCCCCAAAAAGCTGCCAAACCAGGGCACCCTGACTCCAGAGCCATGGGAGTAAAATCTGACAGAGAAAGGATCTATCAGGTGGGGATTCCCAAAATTCCTTCTTTCCCTCTTCTGAGATGTCCCCTGAGGGTTTTCCCTGCTCCCTCTGCTCCCAGCCATGGAGCCATGGGCCAGGAGATCACACCCAGTGTCCCAGGCCCTGAATATCCCTGGAAAAAAGAAGGAAAGAACACAGCCCTGGAGCTGCTCAAACATTCCCATGCTCGCTCAGCCCAGGCTGGCTTCAAGTGGAAAAGGAGTGAGTAAAAATAACAATAAGGGGCAGAGGCAGGAGAAAAGGAATCCTGGATCAGGGCTTTGATCCCACTCCCTGTCCTGCCTCCGCTCAAGTGATGTCCCACCAATCCCTGCAGGGCAAAGCTCAGAGCTCAGCTCAGTTTAGTTCAGAGGAATCTGAACCGCTATCGTTAGAAAATCAGATTTTTTTCCAATGGTTTTACAATTCCTGGGAAATCAGGTCAACAACCCCACGTTAAATATTCCAGCTTGGCCTGGCTGTGCTTGTTTTTGCCATATTTTAGCAGCCAGCTTTTCATGAAATAGAAAAAAAAAAAAACTTTTACTTTCATTTTTCACAGGCTGGATTTAAAAAGTCCAAACCATCTTTGCTTTTCAGCTCTTTATTAAAGTTCTCACAGGACCTCTTTGTAGACAAAGGGAATTTTAAACTGGAGACTTTACTTTGTTCCACTGAATTTTGATATTTCCTGATGTTTTTGGCCCAGCTGGGAGATCTTCCAGGCAGAAGCCCTGGGTTTATTAATGGCTTAAAACTCTCCATAATTCCCACAGTGGATCTGAAGGGAAATGTAGATTTTGGACCTTTTGGGGGTCTCTTATCCAGCTTTAAAAATCCGATTCCATGTTTGTTCAACAGCAATAAACTTCCAGGGTTTTATGGAGCCATAAAAACCCTTGAACTGCTCCCATTTATGGCCTGGGTGTAATTTACTGGGGGAGGTTTCCTCTCTAATGGGGCAGTGCTAGTGATTGGAGTTCTATTAGCTGGAAACAGCACAGCTCCATTTGCAGAATTCCCATCAATAATTCCTGGGCAGGGGAAGGACAGGAGGGGAGGGATGGCAAGAATCGAAAGAAAAGGCCATGAATGCTTCACAAATGAGGAATTCAGGGAAGCTATCCTTGCAGGTGGAAACAAAATCCCATTTTCCTGCTTAGTTTGAGCTGGAGCTGCAAGCACAGCTCATGCTCCCTCCCTGCAAAGGCTCAAAGGCATCCATGGAAAACGTTGTGTCCCAGAGAATTCCCAGGCATTCAGACAGGCACTGGGCTCCCTGGAAGCTTTAGAGCAATAAATGAAATGCTGGAATGATTTCCAGGTCAGGAGCTCTTTGGGAGCAAGGGCAGGGAGAGAAGAGCCGTGCTCAGGTTCAGGAACCCTGACCAGGCTGGGAGGAGGNGGGGTTGGAGTGTCCCAGCAGTAAAAGAGGGGATGTAACACCCTGCAAACCCCAAAACAGAGGGAACAGCACCTCTTCCATCCCTCCTGCATCCAGAGGTGAAATCCCTGGGAACTGAGTGTCCCTGGGGCTCTCTGCCATCCATCACTCTGGATTTTCAGGAGGAAACAAGTCAATCAATTAATGAAATAACATCAAGTCCTTTTTTGACAGAATTATCAAATAATGGCTGGGCATGGGAGGATGCTCCAGGATAGTGGAGAACTGGGATAGATTTGTTATTATTTATATTATTGGCTGTGTGGTAGATGTGAGTTCAGAGCTCAAGTGCCACTTCCTGAACACCCAGAGGAGAAAATCCCAGTGCTGAGGGAGCAGCGCTCAGGCTGCAACGACTCCAGAAGCTCCCAAGACTATTCAACCCAGGAAAATAAAGTCTTGGAGTCAACACAGTGGCTCTTTTTAAAACACACTGGGTGAGTAAGTAACAACAAAAAAAGAATATTTAAGCTAGAGGATAATGCTCCAATAATGGTCAAAGTGGCCATGAATAAATTTACACTGGAAGGCAGAAAAAAACCCAAAACCACAAACCACTATGGAAATATATCCTGGAATGACTTTCCAAATGGTACAGTAGGGGCAAGAAACTGAAATTATTCTGAGGTGAAAAAAATGGAGGAGAGCTTGTAAAGCAGGCTATGGGTCAGCCCGGGGGAATAAATGGAATTGGAGCTCTCTGTGACCCACCTGGTGCTGGCATAGGGCAGAGGGGAGGGGAAGGAGCTGGCCTTGTTCCTCACTGATTGTATTTATATGTTCCCTGGATATTCTGGATTGTACACACGGCAAACTGAGCTCTCCTGACAAATATTCCTGTGCCCTGCCTGCTCTGCTTGTAGCAGCACAGCTCCTGTAATGAAAAGAGGATTTATTTCCAAAGGCTTGATGTCCAAACCGGAATTAGACAAGGACATGTGGATTGTACCCACTTTGTTCAGCACTGCTGGTTCAGCCTGCTTGGCTCAGGGAAAAGAGGGATCTGTTTGCTATTCCTACACATTCCAGGCCTTAATTCTTTCCCAGCACAATCCTGTCTTGCTGTGAGAAGCACCAGGTCATTTCCTTGGTGTTCCCAGGCAGCTTTACAGGGAATGGAATTAGAGAAACCAATGAACTGATATCTATGGGTAACATTCCCCCCCTGCTTTATTTCCTGGGGTGGATGGCAGGAAATTCCCATTACACAAGGAACAGGGAAATCAGTCAGAGCAACAGCAAGAGGAAAACAAATTCTCAACCTGGCTGCACCCAGGGCACACCTGAGTGAAATGTTCTTGGAAAAGCTGTTCCAAGTCATCACTAAGTGCTGATATTTGGGGGGGGGGGATAAGAAAAATAAAGAAAAGTAGGTTTAAATTTAAAAAATGGATGCTAATCATTAAATGGAAATTATTTCTTATTATGTCTCTTGTTTTGAAATAGAGAATAAAAGAAAAAGAATAGAAATAAGAGAGTAAAATGAAAGAACAGTCACAAAATCCTTGTCTGTGGTATAGAAAGCAGAGGTCACACTGGGATTCTGAGCAAATAAATTTCACCACCAGGACTTTGGAAAGGCCAAGAGAAGCCAGCAGGACTATTCAGAGGCAAAATGGGTACTGGAAATGCCAAAGGATCATCCAAATTTAGGGGAATAAGTGCCCAACAAAAACTAATACCATGTTTGGAGCTGCTTTTACTGGGGAAGGGGTCAGGGAGGCTCCTGCTCCTTTCTTTAGAAGGGGACACATCAAAGCATCATTCCCATAATGAAGGAGATCCAAAGGTATTCACAAATCCCCCAGAGGATGGATATTCTTCCCAGGTACCTGAGAATTCCACTGGGGAATTGCTGCTTTAATAACTGGTGGGAAAGCTGGAATGTAAAAGTGCCTCAAGGCCAAGGTGAAATCACCAACGTGGTTCCCATTTCTAAAGAGCATCCAGTGTAAAATCCAAGAAAATCCAAAGTGGCAGCACATCCCTACCAGATAATTGTGATCTAAAAGAGGATCCATGGATAAAACAGGATAATGAGGATAGTCCAGGGGGTTCTGTAAAGGGAAATGGCACTTTAGAGCCTTTGGAGGAGCCCATGGACACAGGGAAAAGGGAGACCCAGCTGATATAGGACTTACATTTCCAAAGGCATTCTACAAAGTCTTTCACCAAAAAAAAAAAAAAAGTATCTTAAAGAAGTGAAGCTGCCTTGGAATGAGGGGGAAGGTCCTCACATGGATGAAAAATTGTTGAGAACAGAGAAAATACAGGCTGGGAATTAAATTATTAATGCTCACAGAGCAGAAGTGCCTGGAATTCACTGAGAGAATGAAATTATGGAAAAAGGTTGGAAATCCTTGTGAAAACAAAAGGCAGCAAACTCATCTAGGGTGCAGGTTCCTGCTCCCACTGTGAGGTTCTGCTCCTCTTTTCTCCTCCTTTTTCTGCCAAAAAGGTGGGACAGGACTTGAACGAAACAGAGAGGAAAGGACAGGAGATGGGATTAAATTGATTCACAAATATGTGAGTTTTTATTCCAGAAACAGCAACCAACACTGGGATTCTGCATCCTGAAAGTGTCTGGATTAGGGAAGGGAGAGGTGGGATGGATCTCAACAAACCCACGGCATGAAGGGAATGGCCAGCTCAGGAATAATTGGGATAATTGTTCGCTTTCTCTTCCATTGTGAGGCGGAAGGAAGGATGGGAGGGAGGGAGGGAGGGAGTGAGGGA
>VXAX01005593.1:69798-97933 GCA_013399835.1 Leptocoma aspasia | reverse complement strand
GGAGGGAGTTCTCCCGTTAATGGAGAAATTCCCCAACAGACTGGACAATTCCAGTCTGTGAAATTCCACCTTCACCTCAGCAGAGCTGGAGCTGCAGGGCCATGTCCTACCTGTCCCTTGGCATTCATGGAACTCCTTCTAGGAGAGTCAAACCCCCCTGCCAGCCCCTCCTGGCACACTCAGGTCGTCACAGGAGGTGATTTTTGACAGCAGATGCTGCTCCTCAGAGCAGGTTTTCTGTCACCACTGGCAAAATCAGCCAAGAATTGCTACCACTGTGACTTCTCTGCTGTCTTTTGAAGGAAATGCCTCTAATCCAAGAAGCCGAGTTTAGTTAAACCAGAGCTGTGCAGAGAAACCAAAAAGGGAAACATCCTCCCTTCCTGGTCCCACTTCAATATTTACAGGAAAGGTCTGAGATCTCCAGCAGATCCTTCACACCCAGATCCCTGCATGGAAAAATCTGCTTGGAGATAACCCCTCCAATGGATACAAGCCCTATAAAGTGCCTTTAATGATTCCTCCAATGTGGAGCTGGAAAAGGTTCAGATCGAGGCATTGCAGTCAAACTCATTTCATCCCCTTTGAGGAAGAGTTGCCCAAACCAGTCTCCAGGGAATAACAGGATACTGGAGTGCCCACATAACAGGTTAGCAAAAGCCCTGTCTGTTCTCAATTTCCTGAGTGGGGTTGAAGCTGCCTGAACAGCCAAGGGCAATGTTCTCTTGATGCAAAGGCTCGTCCCAGGCCCCACTGATGGTAAAGGACCCAGTAACAAGGCCCTTGTTTAAAAAGGATTTATCTATTTGCAACCGGATACATCCCACCAGGGAAGTGTTCTCCACCAGCTGGGATGGGCTGAGCTTTATTGACTGAATCCTTGGCTCCAAATTTCCTGTCAAGTTCTTGTCTTGATTCCCTGCCTGAGTCCTAACCTGGGTCCTCCCCCCTCCCTGGGATTGCTGGAAGCTGGGTTTGGCCTCAAACTTCTTCTAAAAGTGCACTTAAAGCACAAATAACAACTTGGAAATAAAAGTTGAGCACTTGTTTCTCCCAGAATCTTTGCTTTGTTGGGATCTTTCCTGAAATTTTAACTCTGGGCACTCTCAGGTCCTACTGTGTAGGGTGCAGTTCTCCCTTAAGGACTTTAAGGATGCTTCCAAGTTTTCCAGCTGCAGAGGGGTCCCAGGACATTACCCACTGCTCTCTCTCCCTGCACTCATTTTTTCCTGGAGCCCAAGCTGGCAGGGGCTGTTTTTCCCCTTGTTTTGCACTGTTGGACAACATTCCATGGCGTGTGAAGGGTATGGGACAGGAACACACCAAGGACCCTTCTCATGGTTACCTGAGACAGGAGGAACTGGCCCCTTGAGCCAGCTCTGCTTTCAGCCTCCCCCTGCAGGAACCCCAGAGCAGATCAGTGGAAGCTCCTGTTCTAAATCCTGGGATCA
This sequence comes from Leptocoma aspasia, assembly GCA_013399835.1. Taxonomy (NCBI): domain Eukaryota; kingdom Metazoa; phylum Chordata; class Aves; order Passeriformes; family Nectariniidae; genus Leptocoma; species Leptocoma aspasia. The sequence goes on along the minus strand of VXAX01005593.1, from coordinate 96,482 downwards.
TTAAAGATGGATCAGTGCCTGCTGATCATCTCATCCCTGTAACTGCTCCAAGAGTTCCTAATGAGGGAGGGTTTCTAAACCAAGACATAAATATCCCATAGAAATTGTCCATTAAAGCCCTGGAGATATTGGTGATCATGGCTGGGATTCTCCTGGTGAATTTTTCCCCTTATTTTGGAGTACTAGACAACATTCCATGGTGTGTCAAGGATGTGGGATAGCAGCACCCCAAGGACCCTTCCCCTCCCCCTGCCAGAACCCCAGAGCAGATCAATGGAAGCTCCTGTTGCTTCCATTAAAGCCTTAATGGAAGCATTAAAGATGGATCAGTGTCTGCTTTTATCCCAAGAATTCCTGATGAGGGAGAATTTCCAAACCAAGACATAAATATGCCATAGAATTTTTCCATTAAGATCCTGGTGATCATGGCTGGGATTCCCTGGGGAGACTGGGGCAATTGCTGCCTCCAATCCAGCCCTGGAGTCTCCCAGAGGCAGATTTGGTTTTATTTCATCATTAAATATGGCCAGGTACGGAAGGAGACATCAAGACTTTTGGCAAACATGACGAAAACTTGTGCCAAGGCCCACGCAGCCGGGACAAAGCCTCCAGTGTCCCATTAATGTCACAATTTCTACATGAGCAACGAGGTTTGTGAGGAGCCTTTGCCAAAGGGGCCAACCCTCTCGCTGTCTGCACACAACCCCCACCTCTTCCTCCCCAAAATCCAAGATTTTCATAGGATCTCCGCAGCCCAGGGATAAAAAGACTGGGGGGTGATCTGCAAATAGATAAACCCAGGATTAGTTGGTTATTTTACATCTCATGGGGCAATGATGGGATTAATCTTGGAAAAGTGCATTTAGTCAAGTGAAAAATTGAAGCTAGAAGAGTGAGCAGCAATACAATTATTTGGAAGCTTGGGAAATGAGTTTTTATGAAACACAGAAGGAATTCAATACATTCTAGCTATCAAAAAAAAATAGACAAGGCTGAAAAACTATTTGTTATGTGATGTGTAAACATGCTCAGAGGGAAGGACGTGGGAATGTGCTCTGTGAAGCATTAGCAAAGTGACCAGCAGTGGATGGTGAAGCAGCACAAATTCAAATTAAAAATAAAAGTATAAAAAATGGGAAAGGCTTCTGAAGGGCCACAAGTGCAGACCCCACATCATCCAATAAAATCCAGATGTTGTTTGCAGGATGTTTGATTAAACACAAATTATCAGGCTCATTCCACACTTAACAGGGAAAAAAATATCTCCGTCCATAAAATCAGTTTAAATATCACAGTGGTCCTTTCAGATCCAGAGTTCTGTGTTTGGTATCAAAGTGTTGTGTTCAAGGAATGCTGAAACAGCTCATTCCAGCAGGCAGCACTTGGAAAATGCCACATCTGGGGAATGGCCCTTTACGACGTTGGCTCTGTCCTGGAAGCGTGGGCTTCAACAAGACCATGGAACCACTGAATCATGGAATGCTTTGGGTGGGAAGGGACATTCAGGACCGTCTCATCCCACTCCTGCCATGGGCAGGGACACCTTCCACTGTCCCAGGCTGCTCCAAGTCCTGTCCAACCTGGCCTTGGGCACTTCCAGGGATCCAGGGGCAGCCACAGCTTCTCTGGGCACCCTGTGCCAGGGCCTGCCCACCCTCCCAGGGAACAATTCCTTCCCAATATCCCATCTGTCCCTGCCCTCTGGCAGTGGAAGCCATTCCCTGTGTCCTGTCCCTCCATCCCTTGTCCCCAGTCCCTCTCCAGCTCTCCTGGAGCCCCTTTAGGCCCTGGAAGGGGCTCTGAGCTCTCCCTGGGGCTGCTCTTCTCCAGGTGAGCACCCCCAGGTCCCCCAGAGACGAAGATCCTGGTGTTAAAGACATAAAAAATGAGAGGTTGGTCTTTTTTTGAGCCTTTGGAGGCCTCACGTGCCCAGAGGTTTCCTGCTTTCCTCCCTCCTGCTGCTCTGCCACCTCCTCTCTGTCCCTTTCAAGCCATTCCCTGTGTCCTGGCACTCCATCCCTTGTCCTCAGTCCCTCTCCACCTTTCCTGCAGGTTCCTGGAAAGTCACAGTCCTGAGCCTTAACCCTAACCGTGAGTCTAAGCTGATCTCTCTGTTTTCCTTTCCCCACTGGAGCTTTTTCCCTGGACCTGGTTTCTCTTCTGCGAGGGCAGTGCCAGCTCAGGTGCCCCTGGAGTGAACCAAGATCATTCCACCTAAAATCTGCCACTGCCTTTTCTCCTGGCAGCACCTCCAGGTTCTGCCCAGTGGGAAATTCGACTTTTTCACATTTTGTTTGATATAGATTGGGATCTGAGTGTTAAAAGTGAGTTTATTTTTAATTAAATACTGCAGAATCATACAAACCCAGACACAAATTGGGTGTGGCTGCTGGGAATAAACTTCCCAGCATTCCTGCTGCAGAAGATTTCTTTCCATTTGGTTGAAGCATCCAAAAATATGTCTCCAGATTCAGTTCAACCTAAATTTTCTTCCCCCCGCCCCCCATCTTGTGAGGGCTGAAGAATTTCATCCCCAGCACAGCACAGCTTGGAGGTGAGAGTGAGAACCCCCCTCCAGCACCACAAGTGGTGAATAAACCACTTCCATGCCATGGCAATATTGCACTATAAAGAGAAATGTAGCTTTGTGATAACCAAGTCTTATTATAAGGCAATTTCTTAGGAAGGAAATATTTCTTCCAGCTGAAAATATTTCCTCCTGCCAGAGCCTTTGACTTTGTGGGAAGAACCCTTAAGCCAAGCTTTAGCCTCCCTCACTCACTGGATCAAGTTAAATAATGCTGAGGGGCTCAGCCTTGGATTCCTCATTCCAAAACAGCCAATTTTTTCCAAAACAGCAATTTTTTTTCCAAAACAGTCAATTTTTTTCCCAAAACAGCTACTCTGGGAAGTCCCAGAAGATGCCCTATGAAGAGATTTCCCATTGTCTGTGTACTAGAACCCATTTCATCACAAAATAGGACAAACTCCCTCATGGAGCAAAGGCAGGCTGTCTCCAGAGGCAGAATTCCTGGAGAATTGGCTAAATCCTCGTGTGCCTGGATGTGAGACACTGAAGAGATCAAGTGAGTGGCAGATGTTTAGAGCAGGAGGTGACTTTCACAGAAGATGGGCACTGAAAAAACTTCATAAAAGCATTTGGGCACTTTTGGTGGGACTGTTGGGGTGTCCTGGGCAGAGTCAGCACTCACTGATCCTTGTGGAAAGGATCCTTCCAGCTCAGAAGATCCTGTGATTCCATGAAAAGGCTGATCCCTGAGCAACCCCTGGATTCTTGCAGCAGGGGCAGGAGCTGAGTGTGGCCCTTCCCAGCTCCAATCCCCACCAAGACCCCAGAATTCCCATCCTCCCTCTGCTCACTCACCCAGCTCTGCAAAAATAAGGCTGCAGAGTCCCTTGGGATTTTTTCCTCATTAATTCCATGGAAAGGATTCACCTGGGACAACCCAAAATGAGCTGTCTGGCTCGTATTTGCTTTATTCTGCATGGAGAGCAGCAGCCTGGTAAGGGCAGGATAATCAGCTCGGGATTCCATATCCCTTTCCAGGGGAGGCAAATCCTGCCTTAAATCCCCTGGGGCTCTCACCTTCCTCTGCAAGGCAGAACCCACCCAGCCCAACGTGCTCTGGAAACAGAGATCCCTAAAAACCTGCCAGTGCCAAAGAAAGCCAGGCCAGAGAGCCAAAATGCAACCACAAAAATCAGAGTGTTTTGACTTTAATCCTTTTTGCATGCATCATTTTCCCCCACCCATAAACTGAAAGCTTTTCATTGATTCCCCCCTCAGTTGAATTGTTCAGATAAATTCATTAAATTCGGGGAAAAAGAAAGGTTGGGTGGGGAAGCACAAAATAAAAAGCTGGTAAGAAATTAATAATTCTGTATTCCGTGCTGTCTGCAGTAAATAATGCATGGAGCCACACACTGAACGATGAGACCCAATGAAATATTGAAGAGCTGCTGTTCCAGGAGCAAGTCTATTCTGAGCTTGGAATGAGCAGGATCAGCCTCAGGAGCAGGAACGATCCCGTATTTAAGGCTGGATTAGAATGCACACACACAGCAGGGCAAAATGAAGATTTTCCAGGCAGCTTAAATCTGACACCTCTTAATTTCTAACTGCTCGACTTTGTGACTTTGGGAATGGTTTCAGGCAATGTTATTGGGCTTTTGTATTTTTTTTTTTCCTGGCTGTTATTTCTGTGGTTTGTTCCAATTTTTGGAGGAGGCATCAGACCTGTGTTTTACAGGTGGGAGCAGGGACAGGAAATCCCTGGCTGGGAGCTGAAGGGCAGCTCAAAAACTTGAGGAAAATGTAAAAAATTGGACAAGGCATTGATGTGGAAAAGGGATGTTATTCTTTGTTTTTATAGACAACTTCTCTGTCCACCCTTGACAAATAGAGGCTTAAAAGCCATCAGAACCATGGCACAGAACCTCCTTAAATTCTTAATTACATCTATACTTTTCTGTGTTAAATAAATATATATATCCCTGTTTCCACCAGCACACAAAGCCTGACAAGCCAGGAGATGGAATTCTTCTCCCTGCAGTTCTGTAGGGCTTCATGATGTGCTCATTTTTAAAACCAGAGAAGGCTCCTGCTTGTTTGGGGTTGTAGAACTCCCACAGTGCTTGGGCTCAGCAATAATCTGAATATAATTTGTCTGAATAACCAGCCCGTTCTCCTGCTTGCACCTTCTCAGGTGACAAATGCTCATACATGGCTCAGAGATTGCTCTTCATTTTTTCAGATAAATAAAGGTTTATGAGGAAACATCAGTTTTACATGAAAAACTGTGTTTTCCCTGGAATTTGTGTCGTTATTGTGTTTGCAGCTCAACTCTGCATTCAGGCCCTGCTTTCCCACACCAGGGCCCATCACTCATCCTCCCACACACAAAACAAAATTCCTCTGTCTTCTCCAGGTCTGCTCCACGCTCCCTTCTGCATTTTCCCTCCTTCTCCTCTGTGTCCTTGCTCATCTCCCAGTTTTTACCCCATTCTCCAGCGCTTCCCTTCTTCCCATTCTTCTGTGTGCAAGCCCACCATGCTGAGTCCTTGGACACACATCCATCACCCCTTGCCTGTCACCTCATCCCACGTGGAAACCTCTATTTGGAGCAGCATTGGAGGACCTTTGGCTGCATCCAGAACATGTCAGAATCATGGAATGGTTTGGGTGGGAAGGGACCTGAAAGTCCATCCAGTGCCACCCCTGCCATGGGCAGGGACACCTTCCACTGTCCCAGAGTGCTCCAAGTCCTGTCCAGCCTGGCCTTGGGCACTTCCAGGGATCCAGGAGCCCAGCCTGAGGCCGTTCCCTCTCCTCCTGTCCCTGTTCCCTGGGAGCAGAGCCCGACCCCCCCAAGCTGTCCCCTCCTGTCAGGGAGTTGTGCAGAGCCACAAGGTCCCCCCTGAGGCTCCTTTTCTCCAGGCTGAGCCCCTTTCCAGCTCCCTCAGCCTCTGCTGGGGCTCCAGCCCCTTCCCAGCTCTGTTCCCTGCCCTGGACACGCTCCAGCCCCTCCAGGTCTCTCTTGTCAGGAGGGTCCCAGAGCTGCCCCAGCACTGGAGGTGCCCCAGCAGTGCCAGCACAGGGGACAGGCACTGCCCTGTTCCTGCTGCCACCCCAGGGCTGGCACAGCCCAGGTGTCCTTGACCTCTCGTCCACCTGGGCACACACGAGTCCAACTCGTGTCCAGCCAGTGTCACCAGCACCTCCAGGTTCCTTTCCTGCTGGGCACTTCCCAGCCCCTCTGCCCCAGCCTGGAGCGCTCCATGGCATTGTTGTGACCCCAGGACAGGACCTGGCACTTGGCCTTGCTGACCCTCAGTCCATGGGTCTCAGTCCATGGATCCAGCCTGTCCAGATCCCTCTGCAGACCTTTCCCCTGCAGCAGATCCCCACTGCCCCCAGCTTGGTGTCAGCTGTGAAGTGGCTGAGGGAGCACTCAGTTCCCTCATCCAGGTCATCAGGAAAGGTATTAAACAGACCTGGCCTCCATCCTGGGCCTTGGCTCACCCTTGGGCCTTGTCACCAACTCCATCCACCACAAATACACAACCCTGGGCACATCCATGTCTCAGTTTCCCGTTCCATGGGAACACCTTTTGTAACTCTGCTGGGATGGGACACTGGAAGTTCAGCTGGAAGGATCCTGCTCCTGCACAGGCCAGACTGAGACGGATGAGCCACAGAGAAATACACAACTCTTAATTTAAAAAAGAGAATTATCCCATATCCATTCCTTTTCCTATCATGTTTCTCTTCCATTCCACATTCATAAATAGAATTGAAGGAACTAATGTACCTTTAGTTACTGAGTTTCTCTGTTTGCCCAACATAATTCATGAGCTGCTTCAGCAAACAGAACAAACAGATTTGTTCTGATAAATGAAAATGCTTTGGTGCATTTCTTTATCACATCCCTTCCTTTCTTCTTTTTCACTCCCCTCTTCTCTGTCCTCTTCACTGTTTTCCTTGCACAGATTCTGTTTCCATATTCCCATGGCCACATCTCAGGCTGATCCTGGTGTTTGTGACACCACGGGATTGTCAACATCACTCCCTGCAGTGCATTCACACTGGGATCATTTTCTGGGGTTTAACAGCTGAAAATGAGCAAAACTTTATAAGGTTTTCATAAATTAAAACCTTCCACTGGCAGGAACAATGGGGTTTTGTAACGAACCAAGGGGAGAAGGGAAGTTCTTCATCTGGGATGTTCAGCCAGGCTGGACAGACCCCAGCCAGTGGCTCAAGAGCACCCACAGAATCAGACAATCCACAGAATTATTCAGCTTGGAAAGACCCCCATGATCTTGGAGTCTAACCACTAAAATTGGCATTGCCACATCCAGCAGCTGAACAACCCAAAAAAGCCTCAGTGCAAAGGACCTGAACTTGTCAACAGAGCAGGCTGGGACAGGAGGTGTGACAGGGACATGGGGTGACACCCCTCCAGTAATTCTGACTATCAGGACATGTCCCAGGTGAGGAGCTGGGTCTCCTGTTCCCACAGACTTCAGGTGTGAGAGGTGCAAGAGCCTGGGTAGATCAATATTCAACACAGAATGGGCATTTATTGGGAATTTTACACTGAGTAGTGACAGAGGAGTTTATTTTCATTTTGGATGCTCAGGATGGGATTAATTTCTCCTAATTTAACCTAAGGAAAGACATCCACAGCTAAGCCAGCCTGTGGATTGCCTGGAGATCCAGGAGGGAGACAGGCATTTTTAGGATCAGTTGTTTCAGATCCTTCCTTTAGGATGGCTCAAAACCCCACAGCCCCCACTGTGTCTCCCCATGTCAGGGTGACCCCCCCTGGGGACACCTGAACCCCACCCTTGGGTCCTGGCAGCTCACAGGAACCAGGAGGATTTCTAATCAAGTTATAGAGATGAGATCTCAGTTCAGATTAATTGTCCTACATTAATTGCCCCACATTAATTGCTCCAGTGATCTGGAGCAGTGTTGTAAGGAAACTCCACAGCTCCAGAAGTGTTGGAGAGGCCACTGGACACCTTTCCTTGCCAAGAATTCCTGTATCAGACTGTTCCACCTGCATCAGGCAGGTATTTTTTATTAAGCAGGTGTAATTCTAGAAGCTTTCTTTCACTAAGATCAATCTCATGGAGCAAGGAGGAAATAGAGTCTCCTCTTGCAGCTGGAATTTGCAGTGGCTGGAGCTGATCAGTGGTGACAGCAATGAAGTGAATCATTCCAGGAAAGTAAAGAAGCATGGAAAAAGGGTTATTACAGTGATTATTTTCTATCTGCTAAGGCCGCAGTCCTGAGCCTGGCTTGTCACAAGCCAGCTCTCAAAAGTGATTCTGAGAAGGGTCATTGAAGGGATAGGAATGAAAGATTCCTCCCAGAACGATGATCCAAGGTGGAGCAACTCCTGGAGTAGTGTCTGGACCTGAGCACAAGGCTGGGTGCAGGTGTTGGGACACCCAATCCCTCTTAGAAATTAAGAGCTGTTGCCAAATTACTAAAACAAAGCATCCCACCAAATCTGTGGGGTCAGGATTCTCTACAGGATCTCCTGATGTTTGGGTGCAGTTTTGGGATTTACAGAGCTGGGGCAGGCACTGATCTCCCTGGGACCCAGGGAAGGGCTGGAGCTGTGCCAGGGCAGGCTCAGGCTGGAGATCAGGGAAAGGTTCTTCCCGCAGAGGGTGCTGGCACTGCCCAGGCTCCCCAGGGAATGGGCACGGCCCCGAGGCTGCCAGAGCTCCAGGAGCCTTTGGACAGAGCTCCAGGGATGGACAGGGCGGGGTTGTTGGGGGTCTGGGCAGGGACAGGGGCTGGATCAGTGATCCCAGGAGGTCCCTCCCAGCCTGGGACATTCTGTGCATCTGTAAGCAGATGTTTAAAGGGCCTCTGGAGGGATCCTCCCTGTCACAAACACAGATGTGACATTGCCTTTGTAGCCTCCTAACTCCTGATGACCGTGAGCACGTGGAATTAAGAGAAAGGAGCCACGGATGGGACATCCCTGAGTGCCAGTTCCTAGGTCACCCCAGGGGGTTGTGGGTCACCTCTTACTGTGACAAAATCCTATAGGTGCAGTTGGATATGGGACAAAGCAATGAAGTGTCCTCATTTAAATGAATTAATTTTAATTCATTAATTTTAATTCATTAATATTCACTGTCTGGGTCAGTTTTCAAATGCAGGACTAAATCAGGATGAGAATTTTTCTGCCATCATTAGGTGGGATTTGGTTAAATGACACAAAAGAGGAACTTTTCTCTTTCAGGCTTCAGTTCTTTACGTGGGGGTGGCTGTGCAGGGTTTTCTCTGGAGAGAAGATCCTGTGCTCCCCCTTGGAATGGGCTCCCTCTGCTCCACCTTTCCAACCACGTGCTCTGAAGGCTGAGGGAGCCGGGCCAGAGCAGGTTGGTGTTCCCTGCCCCAAAGACAGGGGTCTTTGGGGCAGGGATTTTGGGGCAGGTTTGAGTTGATTGATGGTTAAAGGAATTTTTTCCATTTTAGCCCTGGGATTTATTTTTGGTGAGAACTCCAGAATAACTGGACAGAGAAGAATCTGCCTGGTATGAACAAGACTCTGAAGAGAGGGACCAATTCCTTCCATTATTGATAACAAAATCATCTTCCCCAGAATAGCAGATGAGGCAAGATTGGCATTTTGAGATAAGGGCCTGATTATTGTCCGTGAATTCCATTACATCCTATTATTTCTCCCAGATGAAACTTTAAATCATCTTTCCTAACTGCAGACAGTTGGGAGTTATTCCTTCCACAGAACAACCGTAAGTTATTCCATTAACTTCTCCATTCTTGTTTATTTTTCTATTTTGTTTTAATTACTACAGTACCAAATGTTCAGGAATTCCAAACTAAATTCCTTAGGTCTGGTCTCCATACAGACCACATACTGGTCTCCAAAAACCTGCTGGAAGAATTTAAAATCATGTGTGAATTATCTAATAGCATTAAGCCAATTCCTAATTCAGCATTTTTGATACCAGTGGCTGCTGGTGAGGAAGGAGGGGAAGAAGATGGTGGAGGTCAGCCAGGTGGGAAAGCAAAGCTGTGTCTGGCAGGATGAGGGAGGAGAGAGTGGGTCCAGCAGGAGAACTTTGGGATGACAGCAGGTGCTCTGCTCCTGAAAGATTTAGAGGAAGTTCCACTTTTTTGGGAGAGAAAAATGCAGGGTAGGTAAAGTTACAGCTGCTGGAAACAGAAATTAGCGGGAGTCAAAGTTTATGGGAAGGAACTGGAATGAAGGGGAAATCCAGGGGAACCTGTAAGGCTGAGGAAAGGTAAAATGCACAAAGAGAAGACACCCTAAGAAGACTTGGCAACTCCAACTTGCAGCAGGAGGGAATGTTGGGAAACTGGGAGTGGTGAGAGCTGACCTGTGCACAGTGAGGAACTGAGGAGCAATGGAGAAGGGTTTGGGATTTGAGGCAGGATCTGTAGGAATGTGCAGCAGGGATGGGCCAAATCCAGCTCCTTGTTGTGTTGTGTGAACCATAAATCCTCTGGAACAAAACCTGAGTGGGTGGAGCCAGCAGGGATATCCCTGTCCTGGGGACACCAGGAACAGCCCCGGCCAGGGGGGATTGTCCTGCTCTGCTCCAGGCTGGGACAGCCCCACCTTGAGAGAAAGACCTAAAGCTGTTGGAGAGAGACCAAAGGAGGGACACGTGGATGGGGAAGGGTCTGGAGGGGCTGAGGGCACTTGGAATGTTCAGCTGGAGCAGAGGAGACTGAGGGGACACTCCTCAGGGGCTGCAGCTCCTCCCGAGGGCAGCTCCAATCTCTGCTCTGGGACAGGGACAGGAGCCAGGGAACGGCTGGAGCTGGGCCAGGGCAGGCTCAGGCTGGAGATCAGGGAAAGGTTCTTCCCCAGAGGGTGCTGGCACTGCCCAGGCTCCCCAGGGAATGGGCACGGCCCCGAGGCTGCCAGAGCTCCAGGAGCCTTTGGACAGAGCTCCAGGGATGGACAGGGTGGGGTTGTTGGGGGGTCTGGGCAGGGACAGGGGTGGGACTGGATGGTCCTTGTGGGTCCCTTTCTACTCAGGGTATTCCATAATTCCATGATTCCATGAGTGGCAGCAGTCCATCCCCCAAGTCCCTGCCCCTTCTGATGTCACAGCAGAAAGGTTTTCCCACTTTGGGGGAACCTCAGAGCTGACCTGGATTGGAATGTGCCACATGAACCCCCCAGGCTGCTCAGGTGTCTCCTTCATAGTTTGCAAATCCCACATGGAAGTGGCTGTCCAGGTGGATGCCTCCCACATGGAGTTCTCTACCATAGTAGTGCCAATATCCCAATATTCCTGTCCCTCCCACCAGTGGAACAGAGTCCTGGGATCCCTGGTGTCCTTTCTGTCCCTCATATCCTTCCCTGACCCTCCCTGCCGGAGGAGGTCACCTCGCACATGGTGCTGCTCCTGATGTCCTGCCAGGACTTCCAAGGGACTCAGTTAATGGTGGTTTATATAAAAATATAAATATATCTTTATATTAAGATCTCTCCTCAGCAAATTTGGGTTCAATTAACTGTTTATTAATAAAGTTTTCCTCAGTGACAAATCCCCTTTTTGCTTAACCCATGGAATTCCATGACCCATTTAGCCCTGAGTGCACTTGTAGCACTTCCTGCAAATAATTAATCCAATTTGGACTAATAGGATTGTGGATGGTCTGATCCTCACTTGATAACGCTTCACTCTTGCTCAGCATTTCCAATTTTGCCTGGAATTATGAGATCTGGAAGACAAATCAGGAAAGGCTCCTGGTAAATGCTCACTGATCATGATTTAGGAGGAGAATTGCTGCTCTTGATGAAGAATTAGGGACAGAGAGAAATTCTTGCGTGAATAGGATGACATTTATTACAAAAAATTTGGCACAGCTAAGGACCAAATGGTTGGATTTTATGTTCAGAGGCCAAGGAAAAAAGAGAAAATTTAAGGAAAAAGAAAAGAGATGTGAACTTTAAGGAGAGCTTTATTGTCCACATTAGCAAAAGTTGTATTTTGGAACAGCTGAATGGATGTTCCCGAGCCCTGATCCAAAATTTGCGCTTTAACTCTGAATTCCAGCTCCTCTTAAATCCTAACCTATTTAATAACATTTGTGGAATTTCTCTCTCCCACCTCCCAGGGCCTCAGGAACTTGGGCAAACATCTGTTGGAACCCAGGGCACGGGGAATGTGTCCCTGCCTGTATTAGGGAGCCCTGGTCCCCAGCCAGACACTGCTTTTAACCTTCGTCCCTGGAAAAAATTGCCCAGGCTTTGGGATGAGTTTGGGAACATACAAGTGTGATGTAAATAGCAGTAGCAATAACAGTTTATCACTAGGTGTAGAATTTAGAGTTTAAGGATTTTAATATGAGAGTGAATAGGGACAAAATGGAGGATTTTGGGCGTTGTCCCATCCCTTTCTTGTTCTTCTTCTACTCCATTTTCTGTAAGGTTGGTGACACAACACTATTGGCTAGAGATGATAGCAGCATAGGTATTACGTGAATAGACTAATCAAAGTTATTGGTAGAAAAGTAGAAATAAAGTACGTGTTAGAAGGCAATTGGATTAGGTATCTTTAAAAGGCCTTGATTTTGGGAACTCGGGGTCCATTTTGTGCCTTGCTTCTCTTGTGCTGAGTCTGGTGTGGACAGCATATCAACCTCAAGATAAGAAAAGAATAAACAATAGACCCAAGACAGAGAAAATCTAGAGTCTTGCTCGTTTTTCACCCCTTGCCAGAGAACTCATGAAGGAACTGCCTCCAAAGGGCCCTGGGGTAGGTTCCCTCTCGGGGTGGGGAAGCACCAAAACCACCTCAACATCCAGAATGGGATGAATGGAGTCAGAGGAGGCTTTGCTGCTGGTGCTGTGCTTTATCTCCACCTGCCTCAGGAGCTCAGTGCTCCCAGTATTCCCAGTGATGCCCACCGGGGTTACTGGTCTGCCTGGCAGCAATGGGGAGAGCAGAATCCCATGGGGATTCCAGCAGGAAGGAGCAGAGTAGATGGGACAGGACTCACTGGATTCACTGGGACTCACTGGACTCCCCAGCTGGGCTCATTCTGGCTGAGAAACCTGGAGCTATTCCTTGATAACTTCCCAAAATCTGCACAAGCAGTGGAGAAGGAGCAAACAGGTGCGNGTGAAGCTCCCAAGGTTTGCAAAGGGGAGATTCTTCCTGCACCAAAAATCCATGTATTGCTCCAGAAACTTGGGAAAAAGTCCTGCACTCCTGTGGCTGTTTTTCCATTCACACCTGGAGTGGGTGCTGAGATCAGACACCTCCCATCCCTGGTGACATGAGCATAAAAAACATGGAAAATTTGGATGTTCCTGTCCAAACCTTTCCGTTGTCCCTTCTTGGTGTTGTTATTGATTGCTTTGCCTCCATCAGTTATTGGGAATATTCCATATTGATAAGGCAGGTTTGGGCCAGCCCAGTGCCAAGTGGGATCCGTGTGTGGATCCAGGGCATGGATGAGCCAGATGGCACTTCCAGGGTGGTGGGAATGAGGCCTGGCAGCTGCCAAGTGGATCCTTGTGGGCAGATCCCAGCTGCCTCAGCCTGGCTGAGGGAAACCTGGGAGCAAAACTGAAGTTCTGGATGTGGAGGAGCCACTAAGGCCCCATGGCCTGATTTGTCTCTTCATGACCTGGCACATTTTATTCCCACTTTTCCTCTGAGCTCCATAAATCATGCAGGACTTTTGGAGAACCACATTCCTGGAGCCCGGGGTGAGTTAATTTGTGCTGGCACCAAGACCACACTCCAGGCTCAATTAAACTCCACTTCAGCAAAGTTTGGGATGGCAGAAGATCCAAGAGCTGCTATATCCGAGCAAAATGTCCTCATGGCAGGGTCAAATCCCAGCCACTCCTGGGAATTTAAACATTCCAAGGTTTTAGTGCCTGAGTTCCTCAATCAACCAAACCCCAGTGCCTGGTTCGTGACAAATGATCCCAGCATCACCCACACCACGTTACTCCAGGGCTTTCCCAGATGAGAAATTCCCATCAAACATTCCCTGGCTGATTTTTGCCATTCCCAGAGTGCTTTATTCCTATCCAAAGGAGTGGATTTGTCCCTGGATTCTGCTGGAAAGCAGAATGTCACCTTTGCAAATGACTGGTTTGGGCTGAAAATCAGAAAGGGGATGCAGATGTTCAAGAGAAAGCTGGATTTTTGCCTTTTAACCAGGAAAAAACCAAATATTCATCCCAAGAAAAGCCTGAATGCCATTTTTTATGTTAGAAAAAACAGGAAAAATGCAAGGAATAATAAAATGCTGTCTTTCCGCACCTTAACCCGTGCCTATGCCTGGAATCCCAGCTGATTTCATTCCAGCAAAATGTTCCTTTTCCATGTTTTGCCATGTGGAAATGGCTTGGAAACCAATTGTAAAGCAGAAATAGGGTTCATTTTTTCCATTTGCTTTTCCTTTATTTTTCCTTTAAGAACTTTCTTCTCTTTTTTTTCTTAAGGGGGTTGGGGAATAGAATAAAAATCCCTCCATTTTCAAGGAGCTGCCCTAATATTTTAAATAATATGCATTAAAAGCACATTTCTGATAAAAATTAATGTTAATTAACTCAGCCAAACAGCACAAATTTGGGCTGATTTCAGTCATGCTTGTGCTTTGTCCTTTTCCAGCTTCCAGGCTTTTGCCAGGACCTGGCTGCCAGGAACAATTTTGGGGTTGTGGTGGCAGGGGACGAATCTTTTTCCAGCCCCTTTTTCCTCTCATACTGCCTCATTTTGTCTGTGCATTAAGATGTTTTTCCATTTTCTGTTTCCTTGGAATCTCCCTTTATTTCCAATCTCCCTCTCTCATTTTAGGGGGAGCCTTGGATAGGAAAATGGGAATAAGATCCTGTCCCCAAAGGGAAAGGGAAACCAGTGTGTCTGATCTTAATGTGTGCCAGGGCTTTCCTTCACCTCCTACACTCCAGGAAAATTAGGGAATCCTTCTCCAATGACATTTCTGGAAGCTGCTCCACCCCACTGCCCACTCCCACACCACGGGAAATGTGGAAAATATGCTTTGGATGGGTCAAATCTGAAGTGTTCAGACCACTGGATCTGATTTTCCGCCTCCCAAAAGAGGAGCAGCTCCTGAATTTTGTGCAGGAGCCATGAGTGGTTCCACGAGGATGGGATAACCTGGATGGGCCATGTTTTATCCCAGTGGGAATGTCCCATTAAGGTCTCTTTGCATTCCCCATCTGTTTCTCTCAGCCAATTCCTGACTGCAGGGCCCTTCCCTTTCCACCAGTCATCCCATCCTTATTCCCAGCCCTGCCAATCACCCATGGCTGCCCCCAGAGGTCTGAGCCAAGAGGTGGGATGGGAATTCCTGGTGGACTCTGTGTCAGGCATCAGCCAGAACTGGATCTGGCAATGCCTGACAGGCTGCAGCTCCTCTGTCCCAGTTTTTTGTCACTTTGAAAAGAAGGAAGAGTTGGAGAGGGGCTCCAGGGCTGTTCCTGGCTGGCTCAGAAGGAAAATTTCTTTTTCTGTGCCTTTCTTTTATGGAAAGGTGGAAGAAGGAAAGCAGGGAGCTCTTTAGTGCCTCCTTCTCTCAGTCCCTCTGAGCTCCTACAGCCTTTACACCCCAATCCCTGCAGCTGTGTCCTTGCCTGGCACTCTCCAGACCCATGGAATGCTGCCATGGCCATTTCCTTACTCCTGCACATCACAGGGAAGTGTTGGAATCCCCACCATTCCCGAAAGTGTCCGAGACCCACACAGAGGTGACACCTGGGGGCATGAGTGAGGGGTGGCCTTGGCAGTGCTGGGGGAAGGGTTGGACAGCAGGATCTCAGAGGATTTTTCCAACCTTAATTCCATGATTCCATGGTTCTGTGACTGCTTTTCCACCCACACCAACATCCCTCTGCCACCACTCACAACCCTGGGACTGTTCTGTGTCCCTGCCCTGCTCTGCCCAAATTTAACCAAACCTGAGCAGTCCTTGAGCTCCATCCATGAGCGATGGCTCCTGTAGGTGTGGGGCCATGTCATAGAGAATCATGGAATTCTGGAATGGGTTGGGTTGGGAGGGACCTTAAGCTCTTCTCAGGGACACCTTCCACTGTCCCAGGCTGCTCCAAGCCCCATCCAACCTGGCCTTGGGCACTACCAGGGATCCAGGGGCAGCCACAGCTGCTCTGGGCACCCTGTGCCAGGGCCTGCCCACCCTCACAGGGAATAATCCCTTCCCAATATCCAAACTAAATTTACCCTTCTTCAGCTCCAAACCATCTTCCCCTTTCATGACTGTGCCTCTGCATTTCCCCTCTCCAACCAGTGACATTTGCACAATGTAGTTTCCATTTCCCAGTTTGACACTTTATTTATCAAAGCAGGAAACCAGAAGATAAAGACTTTTCAGCAACAGCCTGGGATTCTTGGATTCTTCCGAGGTTACCTCTGAAGCAAGTTTTTCCTCCCTCCCTCCCTCCCTCGTCGCGACACCCAGTCAATATTTGAGTTGATAATAAAAATCTATTTTCTTTTCAGCTTCCCTGCCTCAAGAACAACATGTGACTTGTCTTCCCTTCGCTTTGCTTATCAGATTCCAGCCAAAATGAATGGGCAGAGCTCTTACAAACAGAGAAATTAAATGAAAACAACACCAGTGCCAAGTTCTCTGCAAACACAGGAGTGAAATGAAAAATGCCACTCGCTGGAGATTCACCCAGCATGTTGAATTATTATCTGTCATGGCCTGTTCCTACATTTGTTCTTTCCCTGTGTTGATAAATAAGACTTCCCACAAGTTCCAAAGCTGTAGCAGGAGTTGGGGAGCACATTCTGTTCATAAATCTCAGGACTATCTCCCTGACTCTCCTGGCAGCCCCATTGTTCAGAACTCCTGCACTTCCTATGTCCTGCCCTTTTAATGGATAACTTGGAAATATGTCTTTCGCTGTGCGGTGGCCAGGTTGATCCAGCTGTGCCTGCAAGTCCTGATTTCCAAGAGAAGACCTTTGATGCACCACAGTTCTTTGGGCAGATTTTGGGCCTTCACGATGCTGGGTTCTGGTGCTGGGATTGTTTTAGAGCTGAGCAGCCCCAGGGGCTGGTGCAGCTGAGAAAAGGGAAAAGGGAAATCCTCTGTCCTCAGGTGGGCTCAGTCCTGCCAAAAAAACCCCAAATCCCCCAAAAAACCCAAATGTCATGAAGGCCAGGCCTTGGTGGCATCTTCTATGAGCAAAGGTCAATCCTGTGCTCCCAAATGGGCTCACTGCTGCCAAAAAAACCCCAAATTCCATCTCTCATGAAGGCCAGGCCTTGGAGGCACCATCTGTGTCCTGCCCTTTGTGCAGAGAAGGGAAAACACTCCCAGCCAGAGGGGAGGGATGGGGCACAGAGATCACCCCTTGAAAGGGGATTTAGGTGAGAAAATCAGACTTGGGCCACTCATTTATGGACACTGGAGGTGAAATAAAAACACTGGGATGAAAAGTAAAAAGAAAAAAAAAACCCAAAGAAAACCCAATCTAAATCAGGTTTATCAAGATTCATCCTAGGAATTTTTTGTTTGGGAGCAGAGCCCTGCAGGACAGGGCTCAGGGCCCAGGCCTGGAGGTGAGGAACATCTTTGCTCAGGAGTTTCCAGCTCATCAGCCCCTCCCTTCCCCTGATTTTCTCCCTGCTGCTCCCTCTGCCCCATTTCCCCAGGAATATGAGGATCCCAGCTGAAGTCTCCTCAGTTCCTCCTCATGGAGCAGCTGTTCCAGCTGTTTCATGGGGTGAATTGGGACCTATTCCTACATTTTCCTTGTCTGCCAGGCCCCACCTGCAGAATCCTGCCCTACATTTGGTTTGGAATGTGCCAGATCCATTCTCCCTTATTTTTTTTTGTGTCCCTGTGTTCCCTGGGAGCACTGGTCATCCTCCTGCTCCAGGGTTTTCCTGTGTTCAGGGACCTCCTGGGTGACAACACCGCAGGGTTTGTGGCTTCCTTGTGGAAAAATTGCTTTATGACTGAATTCAGTTTTTAAAATTGTGCTTGAAAGAATTCCTATTTCTCCCATGTGCCAGTGTTGTGGGAAACATCACAGAATCATGGAATGGTCTGGGTTGGAAGGGAGATTAAAAATCATCCAGTGCCACCCCTGCCATGGGCAGGGACAACTTCCACTGTCCCAGGCTGCTCCAAGCCCTGTCCAGCCTGGGCTTGGTCATTTCCAGGGATCCAGGGGCAGCCACAGCTGCTCTGGGAAACCTTTTCCAGTGAGATCCCAGCTGGTTCTGCATGCCAGTATGTGTTGGACAGGTCACTGGTGCCACAGCAAAGCTAAGCAGTGCTTTGGGTCAGCAGATCCTTCAGAACACTGCCCACGGATGTGCTGGACTCGCTGGGAAAATCTCTTCCCAGGGAAACCTAGACTGAGCTGTTCCCACTGGGGCTGTGTCATCTGGAAAATCATTGGCATTGAACAGAATGGGCATTTGAATTCCTTCTGGAATGTTTGGTGGCCTCAGATGTCTGTGGCCGTGTCCTGTGCTGTGACAGCTATGCCTTGGTCACAGCTCTGCATGGAGGAGACTGAGGACAACCTGGAGAAAATTCCTGTCTTGCCATGGCAGGATTTGCTTCTCAGGGCAGTTTAATTGTCTGTGCAGTCAGGGATATTTGTCTGGAATTAGATTTGCTTCTCCAAACCACTTTTACCTCAAAGGTGAAATTACATGCCCAACAATTTCCTTTAAATAATGGGGGAACTTTTCCACTTCCAAAGCTCCATGTGGCTGCCAGAGTTTTGCCCTCCAATGTAACTATTTATTCCCCTATTCCTGCTTTTTTTGTTTTGCTCAGGAGTATTGAAAATAGTCTCCATCTCCTGTCTGCTCCTGGCTGGAACTGCATTGTTCATCAGACATTTATTAGCTTGTCTGGTGCCATGGCTATTATTCCTCCCTGAGATTTCTCACTTCCTCGAGTTTTTGTTCCTTGACAAAATAACAAAAGCCTCCCTATCCGTGGCTCATTTTTATCCCTTCTCAGCTTCTCCTTATCACACTCTTTTCTTGTTTCTATTACAACACGCTCAGGCAGGGCCTTCTGTCTGCACACCCCGAATCTGTCTGGCTGCACAGCAGGGCTGGGCTCCTGCCAGCTGGAATTTCATTTTCTTCTCATTTCCCCAAGCTGGTCTTACTGGACTTTGGGGCCCAAATCCATGAGCTGCTGCTCACTAAGTGTAGGAACAGAATCTGTATTTCAAATAATCTGTGCATTAAATACTTCTGGAAACAGTGAACAGCCCAGCCCTGGGTAAACTTGAGCCTTAGAGGGATCCCAATTTCCTTCAGCTACTTTGTTTTAGAATTGTGGAATGTCCTGAGCTGGAAGGGACCCCTGGGATCACTGATCCAGCCCCTGTCTCTGCCCAGACCCCCCAACAACCCCACCCTGTCCATCCCTGGCAGCGCTGTCCAAAGGCTCCTGGAGCTCTGGCAGCCTCGGGGCCGTGCCCATTCCCTGGGGAGCCTGGGCAGTGCCCAGCACCCTCTGGGGGAAGAACCTTTCCCTGATCTCCAGCCTGAGCCTGCCCTGGCCCAGCCCCAGCCATTCCCTGGGTGCTGTCCCTGTCCCAGAGCAGAGATTGGAGCTGCTCCCGATGAGTCTCCCCTCAGTTTCCTCTTCTGCAGCTGAGCATTCCATGTGATCTCATCCTCACTTCCCCTGGAAACCCTTTCCCGTCCTCCTGCCCCTCTTTTGAACATTCTCCAACAGCTTTAAATCTTTCTTACCCTGTGGCACCCAAACTTTTCATTGCACTGCAGTTGGATTGCTGCCAGCAGGAACAGGACCTGAGCTCCACCTTGCAGGTTACTCAACCTACAGGGGCTCCAGAAGCAGGACAGGCTGAGCCCTGGGGATGCCTTTCCCAGTGCCAGGCAGACCCAGGGACTGAGGACTGAACATTTTTGGGCTGAAATGGCCCCAGTTTCCACCTCGTGTCTGGCTCAATATAGCAAGACACACATGTCACACCCACTTTTATCCCCATAATATTCCTGTTCCAAGCCTTTTGGGTGGTATTTTTCCTCATTCTAAAATAAAGTAGACAATCACATCTTGCTCTATTTTTTTATGGGAAGCATTGCGCAGTTTGGCTCCCAAAATAGCGTGTTCTGTATTCCCACATGCATCACCTGATGGAGAATCTGAAAGAGCTGGAGATCCCTGTTCTTTAATTAAATGGTCAAATTGATGGGAACTTGGGAATACTTTGAGTACTGGCAGGTAACTGAGCTCCCCTCATGCTGCTCCTGCTCTCCTGATCTGTGGCAGCTGATCCTGAAACCACCAGAGCAGTGGGAGGGTGACATCCAGCCAGGCATGGGGACACTTCTAACATGGGAAAAATCCAACCTCAGTCCTCTGGCCAAGGGCTGCGTGGATTGGGAAAGACAGGACCTCCCCAGGGGGCTCAGGGAGGGTGACCAAGAGTCTCAATGGCTCATGGTGGGAATGGTTTGGTCCCCATTTGGACACTAAAGCCACAACTCTCTACACAAAACTCACTTGGATTCCTGCACATAAAAACAAAGGAGATTTATCCCAGTCTCAGCCAGCTCAGACAAGGTCAGGCCTAGAGGAGCCTGTTTGTCCATGGATTTTAAACTGAGCCTCAGGGAACTGCTTCAAACTCCGCCCTCACTCAATCCTGTGATGGGGTGGGCAGGATTCCAGGATCTTTAGGAATTTCACAGCACGGCAAAGGTTCCTTGGCCTCCTGCCTGGAACATCAGGGACAATCCCTGGGTATCTCCCAGTCCCCTCTCCTCTGGTCCCTGTCCAGCTGAGGGTGGCAGGAGCCTGGAGACCCCTCCTCGTGTGGGGATCCCAAAGGGATCATGGGCAGGTCCCAGCTCCCAGTTCATCCCTGCAACAGGAGCCTCACAGTGGCACCAGTGGCTGAGGAATTGTCACCCTGAGCCAGCTCTGCCACAATTCTGATTCACAAACCTCTGCAGTCACCTCCTGGTCCCAGAATCCCTTCTGGGCTTTCATTCCTTAAATTCCTCTGGGGAGGGACCAAACCTCCGAGCAGGAGAGCAAAGCAGGGAGGAACTGAACTCCCAAGTCTTTTGCTGTGGGTGTCCCACTCCAGGCCCTGTTGTGGGCAAAAGGGAACAGGCAGCACATATGGAGCTAAAAATACCCTGGGACTGTAATTAATGTTTTGACAGCCTGATAGTGCAAATGATCTGATAATTACAGACCAGCCTCATTAATAGAATGCTCAAAATCATTGTATATAAACATCCCTCTGTGCTGGAGCTGTGATGCCCGTCAGGGTCTCTGTGTGCTCCTTGTCCCAGGGGTGGCAGAGCCTGAATTCCATCTCTGCTCCCCTTCCTGGGGTTGATCATGGGACGGGCACTCCCCAGGGATCCCGACAGCTACAATCCCATCTCTGCTACTCTTCCTAGGGGTGAAGATGGAATGGACATTCCCCAGGGATAGCAGACAGCCTTGGAGTGATTTTTTATCCAACTGAGCCGCACAGGATGAAGAGGAGTTTATTACCTTTTCTTTGGTACCACAGGCACTGAATTGGGTTAATCACAGCTCCAGATGTGTGGCTTGATATCACAACAGGGCAGGATTAAGGTCATTGAAGTGTCTTGTAAACAGATTCATTTTAGCAGGTAGAAATTGGACTTATCTTTGGAATAAAATGATTGAAACACAGAATCACAGAGTGGTTTGGGTGGAAGGGACATGAAAAATCATCCAGTGCCACCCCTGCCATGGGCAGGGACACCTTCCACTATCCCAGGGTGCTCCAAGCCCCATCCAGCCCGGCCTTGGAACTGCCAGGGATCCAGGGACAGCCTCAGCTTCTCTGGGCACCCTGTGCCAGGGCCTGCCCACCCTTGCAAGCAGGAATTTCTCCTGAGCATCTACCTAAATTCCCCCACTTTCAGTTTGAATAGAGACAGATATCCACAGGGGAGAGCTCAGCTCCATTTGGGAAATGGGTACAATTATCTCCAGGGTAATGAAGTGCAGGAAACAGCCCCATGGTAGCTCCACGTGCTCCAGGTTTTCCTGCAGCCACCTCTCCCAGCTGGAGATTCATTTGCCTTCCAGCAGCTGCAGCTGATTCTTGCAGAGCTCCTGTGCAAGGCTGTGCTCAGCTTAACCCATGATGGATGGAGGATATAAAGGTGATGGATTAAGTTGTTAATTATACAATTACAGGGAAGGTGGAACAGGGTGCTGGTTAAAAGGAAAATTACTTTGCAAGCTGCTACCAGCTCCTGGAGAAGAGGTGAAAAATGCAAAATAGGACAAGACAGGACTCTGTCTGAAGCAGAATCCCTTGAAAACTTATCCAAAGTAATTCCAGTGGGGCTGAGGCTAGCAGCGGATGGAGAACTAGATATTTTAATTTTATGGCCAGAGCTACGCTGTCATTTTTATCCATGGGATCCCTGGGTTAATCCTGCTCAGAGTGGAAGTTCAGACAAGGCAGCTCCTCCAAGCACCTTCTGTGGAGGCAGAACTGGAGCTTTGGTTCAAACATGGAATATCCTGACCTGGGAGAGGACCCACAGGGATCATCCAGTCCCACCCCTGGCCCTGCCCAGACACCCCCACAATGCCACCCTGTCCATCCCTGGCAGCGCTGTCCAAAGGCTCCTGGAGCTCTGGCAGCCTCGGGGCCGTGCCCATTCCCTGGGGAGCCTGGGCAGTGCCAGCACCCTCTGGGGGAAGAACCTTTCCCTGAAAACCAACCTGAACATGCCCTGGCCCAGCTCCAGCCGTTCCCTGGGCCCTGTCCCAGGAGCAGAGACTGGAGCTGCCCCCTGGGCAGCCTTTTCCAGCAGATTTTTTTACTCAGTGTGATAAATGAGTATTGAAATAGCTGACTCTCACAATTAAAGGGTAAATGTTATGTATATGCTAAGAGAAGTTTTAGAGATATGTTTCCCCTTTTTCCTTTTGTTCTCACGGGATGGCCAGGGAAGCTGGGGCATTTGGGAGGGTTGGCTCATTACTGTGGCAACATCTGACCTCCAATCAAGATGTCAGGAAGTGATCTCTACCCCTGGACAGTGAAGAAGGAGTCGATGGACAGAACTTGGGGAGGGGCAAAAGGGTTAAAAGGCAGAACAGCCAGTTTGTGAGCGAGCACATGGTGGGGATTACCTTGCTCCCAGTACTGTGTTTCATTTTCTTTATTCAGTCTTCTGTTGTAAGTTTTAATAAGGTTTTTAATAAACCTTTTGAAATTTTAAAAGTGAGGAGCATTTCTCACACTCAGCAATAACCTTTAAGAGATTGAGAACCTGGAAACTATGGAAATGAGCCGCCCTGGGATGGAGAGTCCCCCCGGGACCAGTCTCTGCCCATCCTGGTATCCATTACATTCAGCTCACGTCGGGAATTGTTGTCAGGGCTGGGAGTGCCCCAGTTTGTGCAATCAAAGCCTTCCTGAGATTTGCATCCCAGAACACAGATGCTGGGAAAGAGCAGATTACATAACACCCAGCTTTGTTTGTTTGCTTCAACTTCAGCTTGGATGTGGGAACAAATAGAAAACTGTCCTTGTTTCCCCCAAAATAGTCCGAGGGCAGCACGGAGCAGAGAGACCTTCCCATTATTTTTCCCTGCCTTGCTCCAGGTGCTGCTGGGGCAGGTGAGCAGAGCCTGGAGCATCCTGGCCCGGGGGGCTCTCCCAGTCTGTCAGAGATTGCCTGTGAATTGCCTGTGAATTACCCGTGAATTACCTGGGAATTACCTGGGAATTACCTGTGAATTATTGGGAATTACCTGGGAATTACCTGGGAATTACCATCACCAGAGAGCATCAGCTCAGGGCTCTGCCATTAAAAATTCACAGCTAATCCAGAGGGCTCATCCAAGGAATACATTTACATTTCTCCACTCCCTTTATCCCGCAGGATCCCCTCAGAGCACGCTGTTGTGTTTCCATGTACAAAGCGCTTTTATTCCCGGCTGGATTTCGCTGTACAGGGGGAGAGGGGGGAACCACCAAAAGATTTCTTTCACGGACATGAAGATTTCTGGGAGAAAGCACAACATGGATGCGGTAGAGCCAAAATTTTTGTGGATCCCTATGGAGCTGTTGTCTGTTCCCTTGAGTGAGGGAAGCTGAACCCCATCTCCAGGCAATTATCCCTCCTGTTGATCCCTCTGCCAGGGAAAATGCAGGAAAACCTCCCTCTGCCCAGAGGGGACACTGGGAGTGGGATGATGGAGACACCTCCTCTGCTGGGCAATTCCATTTGGAAACAGGATGAGTCCAGGATGTGATTTTTCATTAAGCTTTAGGGTTAAATCCTCCAGGAATGACCATTTGCAAGGAATTCAGAAGAAGGGGAATGACTTATCACAGTCTTGCCAGGACAAGGCACAGAAGTTTTGTCACCGTTGTCCCCTAGAGCAGCACATTCTCCTCACTCCCAGGCGACACGGCTGGAGCTGGAAGAGAAAATCCCTGGATTTTCCATGGCTGTGGTGTTTCCTTGAAGTCCTGGAAGAGGAGGGCAGGGATCCACACACCTCGGGATAAGATCCTGGATGGGGGAGCGTGCTGTAAGCACAGCAAGTGGTCCCTGCTCCCAAAATCCTCTGGATCAAAGCAGGCAAGTCCTGGAATGTGACCTTTATCCCAGCTCAGTGGCTCCAACTGATGTGTGTCAGGTGCTTGGAGGGAAAGGGCGCTGGGAGATTGACTGGGATTGATGGAAAGCGTGTCCTTTCCCCAGGCAGGCAGGGCCTGGAGCACTGGGAATTCCCAGCGCCTATGCAGGTTTAGCTTTTGCCACTTGTTCATTCAGGATTTACTAAACTGAGAGGGAAGGAAGGAGTTCAGTGTGAGGGGATTTTTTCACCAGCAGGGATCTGAGCCATGATGGGGAGATCAATCCAAAGATAATGGAGAGGATGAACCTGCTGCTTCCACAGGGGAAATATTTCAGGGGCTCCAGCCCTTGGAGCACAGGGAATTTGTGCCCACAATCACATTTCTCCATTGCAGATTTCCATTGGCTCCTGGCTCTCCCCCATCCATGTCTCATCTCCCAGTCCTTCACAAATGTACTTGAGAATTCTCTTTTCAATAACCAATTTTCATCTTTTTTGTTTTTTAAATCTCTGCAAAGATCTTCAGCTGAGTGGCCACAACCCTGGAAAACCAGGAATTTAGTCAGGAAAGCAGGGACATGGTGCCATCAGAGGCCTCAGGGCTGGGCTGTGTGGGTTGGGAGGTGGTTTTGAGCTGTGATAGCTCTGAGTCAGTGTTAATCCCTGTTAACCTGGGATTACCTCTCCCTGACCATCTTCCTGCAAGATCCCAGCAAAAGGCTTTCCTGGGACACGCTGCACACGCTCACTTCCAGCAGCAGCTCCAGTCCCAGCTCGGATTTCCTGGTTTTATTGATAACAGCACTTGGCAGAGATGAAAGGAGATCGTATTTTTCCCAAAGAGACTCCTCAACTGTCAGCAGCATCTCAGATTCCGAGAGAAGAATCCCAGATTCATTGCAAGATTTATTTTTTTTAATAATCCTTTTAAGTTTCCTTTTCCTTGTCTGTATTTTCTGTACCTTTAAGATATAAAAGGGCCACAATTTCAGATTTTTTCCCAACAAACAACCCCCCCCTCCCATGGATTCCTCCCTGCTCCTTTCTTTTTCTGCTTTGCTGGAAGTTACAACACGAAACCAGGACCTTGTGGGAAGAGAAAACAAAAAAAATTCTGTGAGTTATGGGAAGAATATGGAAAATGAACCCATCAGGAAGCTATAGCAATAGCAGGGATGACAAGCAAGCAAATAAGCAGCACAAGCATCCCAAATTAATTTCTTGTTTGCTGTCAGCCCCACTGTGCTGCTCCAGCAGGGGGACACGGCTTCATTTTCCTTGCCACAATTCCCTGAGAGCACCACTCCAGGATTTGATGAGGTTATCTCAGCCCAGGGACTGAAGGAAACAGATCTTTGATTTAAAAATTAAAGGAAGCAAAAATAATCTTCTATTAGAGGAGAGAAGACTCCTCAGTCATGCCCAGCACATTCCTGAGTTATTTCCCTCCTCTTCCTGCCTGGATGTGGTGCTGGTGCCAGGTCCTTTATCCCAAGGTCTGTTTCCTGTTCCCAAGCCATGAGCATTCCCTGGCTGAATTCCCTCCCAGGTCTGCCCCTGGCAGTGCCACTCCTTCAGCAGCAGGACATGGACAGCACCTCCCTGAGTGGTGCGATTCCAAAATCCAGAGGTGGACATGGGGTAGGAATAACATCTGATGTCTTGAGTTCATCTGAGTCATCATTTAGGAGTTCGGGAGAGAAAGGATCATCATGGAATCACAGAATCCTGGTTTGGATTGGAAGGGGCCTTAAAGCCCATCCAGTGCCACCCCTGCCATGGGCAGGGACACCTCCCACTATCCCAGGCTGCTGCAAGCCCCAGTGTCCAACCTGGCCTTGGACACTTCCACGGTATTCAAGAACCATCCTCAGTTCTTCTGGAGATTTAATCCATGGTTATTTCTCTCCCTCAGCACTTCAGCATCTGATATTTATTTCCTTTTCCCTCTTCCAGCAGCAGATGGGGGGACTGGGATCATCTGAACGAGCACCTGATCCACACCTGAGCTGTGGCCACTGATAAGAATGGAAAATAATCCAGGCCTGTAGTACACCTATTAAATCAAGGAAATCTGTAAGGATCCTGTTACCCAATGCAACAGCTCCCAGAAAAAACACTGATTATTGTCCTGCTGTTGAGGATGATCCCAGTGTGGAAATTAGGGAGAAAGGCATCGTAAGAGCTGCTGGAGAGGAAAACCTGAGTATGGCCAAGCAAGAGGGCACACTGCCCAGATTTTTGGATTTGAGCATCCACATAGAAGGGGATGCTGGACCTGGGTGGAGAAGGAATTCTGGAGCCTACTCTCTCAGAGGAACAGGTGCCTACACTGGTGTTGGAAAAATCATCCCTACATTGTGTGTGTCCAGTGTGAGCTGCTTCAGAGGCAAAGGCAAAAAACTGCCATCCATCATCCATCCATCCATCCATCCATCATCCATCCATCATCCATCCATCCATCCATCCATCCATCCATCCATCCATCCATCCATCCATCCATCCATCCATC
>VXAX01005593.1:0-59901 GCA_013399835.1 Leptocoma aspasia | reverse complement strand
AAAAAAGACTGGAAGTGCAGTTTTCCATCCTACTATATAAAAATATGAATTTTGGATCACAATAAAGGTTTTCTCCTTAGTAGGACAATGACTAAATACTAAATATCAAATTCTCATGATAGTTCTTCACCCAAGAAAGCTGGGTTTGATTTCTCTTGTCTCAGAGGAGAAGAGTTGGACAGGGATGTGATTAATCTCAGGAATATCCCAGGAGAACCTCCAAAATATATATATAAAAAAGATTGTTCTGAAATAAAATGAAAGAAACAATAGATAAAAAAATATTAGTGATAACCTTCAACAGAACATTCCCAACATGGTGTGAGGAGTTAAAAATGAATCCCCACAGGAGAAGGTAAATCCCACTGTTTCTTTTCTCTTATTGCTCCAAGGAAGCAAAATCCATACTCTGGGATATTGAATCCATAAAATATGGGACCCCCTCACCGTGGAGAAACACCTGAACTTGAGAAAAAACAACAGTAATTGCGTTTTAGTATGACATTTATGGTGCTAAAATTCCAATGTGGTTTCCATGGGAGGAGCAGCTCTGGGGCTTCTCAGACTGTAGGGAAGAAACCCTCTTGGCATGGAAAAATGAAATTATTTTCCTTTCCAGACTTTTTATTATTGTTGCTTGTTCCTTACAGTAGCGCTGGAGTCACATCTGGCTCTGAGCACCAAACACTGGGACCTGCTTATTCCTGAATATCAAAATATTCCTCAGTGGACATTCTTGTTTAACTACACAGTTCCTGTGAAACCCAGGAGCTCAAAATGCTCCAAAATTCCAATTATGCGGCTCGTTAGCGCCATTATTATTCATTTATTATGTTCTTGTTGCCACACAAGTGTTCCAACAGCTCTTGTGCATCTCCCCTTCCCCAGTGGGAGCCTCAGAGATCCAGCCCTGACCTCCCAAAAGGCTGGAAAAAGCCAGGGAAGGTTGGAGGAAATGCAGCGATCCAAAGCCTAAGGAAAATGCCTTGCCCAGAGCAATTCCAGAGCTCAGCCTGGCTCGTTAGGAGCAGGGTGGGAGCTGGTGTGATGCAGGAGCAGGCAGATGACCTTGGGTGGTTTTTCCCATCTCCCAAGGAAAGGCTTTTCCCGGAGAGCGGTTCAGGAGCAGCCCAGCATTGGGCAGAGGCTGTAAAGGAGCAGCTGCTGCAATAAAGCTGCAGTTTTACAGCTCCAGGCAGGCCGGGAACGCCACTCGGATCTGCTCATGAGGGTGGGAGGACTTCAGAGGCTAGGAGAGATTTGGTGATCCCGATGGGAGGCAGGTCCAACAGTAAGGAATGCCCCAGGGATCCAGGGAAATGGTGCTGTGCCCACAGTCCTGGACCCTCAGGGGTTTGGATTCCACTCCTCAGGAGCAGAATTCCTCCTGTCCATCCCCACCCTGGGGCTTCTGAGCCCTGCCAGGATCACAGGGACATCCCAGTGTGCTAACAGGGAGAGATCTTGGGTTCAAACCATCCCTCCTCCTCTTCCTCTTTTTCCTTCTCCTCCTCCTTCCTCCTCCTCATTTTCCTTCTTCCCCTCCTCCTCCTCCCCCTGCCTGCCCCAGAACAGTGGGAAGAGCCTGGTGCACTCCAGTGACCTTCCCAGCTGGGAGTGTGGGAGCTGCAGGATGCACCTGGCTGCTCCCAGAAGCCCCAATCCATTCAGGCTGGAAAAGCCCTCCAAACCCATCAAACCTGAATTGCCCAGGCCACCACTGCCCCATGCCCCAAGTGCCACATCCACATGGCTTTGGTGACTCCACAAGTGCCTTGAGCAGCTGTGCCAGTGCCTGACCACCCTTTCCACGAATCCACCCTAAAAAACCTGATACCAATATCCACTTTTCCCTCTTTTTGGCTGCATTTGGTGCATTTTCCATGACTAAAGCACCCCAAACCCTGAGCTCTTGCTCTGCTGTCAGGCTGGATGAGTGCTTGGAAGAAAAGCCTTCCCATCTTATTATGGATTCAGACATCTCTTCATCTGGAGTTGCCTGAGGTCCTGGAAATAATCATGTCTTTAAGGAAGAACATCATTCTGAGGTGAATAAAAATCACTCAGCACTTTAATGAGACCATTACATTTCACTGCGTCTCTCCCTCTTCCACAAGGTCTTCCAGGAGAAGAAACAGCTCAGATCCACCTGCTCATGGAAACATGTCCATGAGTCAGGGATTTATCTCATGGAATTCTCCCCCACCTCCCCAAATTCTGCATCTTCACCCTCACCCTGCCCCTGGTTCCCCTCAGTGAGCTCTGAGCCCCTCCTTTTCCTGGACCCCACGCCTGGGACAGCCCTGTCTGAGGAAGTTTTGGGCCCTGAAAGATTGTGGAGCAGAAATCCCAACAAACCTCACTCTCCCTGAGAAAATTAAATAATTAAAATTCTGGGGAAAAATAAATTCCTATAAAAAAAGATTAATCTAAAGTACACTTCCAAAGAGGGAGCCTGGAGCAGCTCTTCCCAGGGGGATGCCCCACAGAAGGGCCTGCTGGAAGTGTCCCAGCCAGGAATGTGCCTGGAGGGAGGAGGCTGCAGCTTGGAAGCCCAAATTAATCCTTTGCAGACCCCAGTTCATTTCCAAATGATTCCTGATAATCAGATTACTTTTCCACACATAAATATAATCCTATTAGTTCTAATAATGTGCAAGGCTGAACAAATCCCATCTTTCTCACCCTCTTCCACAAGGTCTTCCAGGAGAAGAAACAGCTCAGATCCACCTGCTCATGGAAACATGTCCATGAGTCAGGGATTTATCTCATGGAATTCTCCCCCACCTCCCCAAATTCTGCATCTTCACCCTCACCCTGCCCCTGGTTCCCCTCAGTGAGCTCTGAGCCCCTCCTTTTCCTGGACCCCACGCCTGGGACAGCCCTGTCTGAGGAAGTTTTGGGCCCTGAAAGATTGTGGAGCAGAAATCCCAACAAACCTCAGTCTCCCTGAGAAAATTAAATAATTAAAATTCTGGGGAAAAAAAAATGCCTAAAAATGAGACTGATTTGAATCACACTGGCATTGAGGGAGCCTGGAACATTTCTTCCCAGGGGGATGCCCCACAGAAGGACCTGCTGGAAGTGCCCAGGCCAGAAATGTGCCTGGAGAGAGGAGGAGGATGGAGCTTGAAGCCCAAATTAACCCTTTGCAGACCACAGTTAATTTCCAAGTAATTCCTGATAATCAGATTATTTTCCATGCAGAAATTTAATCCTATTACTTCTAATTATACCCCAATGTGCAAAGCTAAACAAATCCCATCTTTTTGTTCTCCATGCCCTCCAAGAAAGTGATTATATTCCATCTCGGGTTGTTATCCATAAGTATCTCTTTTAATCATTTCAGCATTCAGCCCCTCCAGACCTCAATTATTTCTGCTCCCTCTTCATGTCTTGCAATGATTTTGCTGCTACAAGCTCCGACAACTCCTTCTCTGGGTCTTACAGACCCGAAAGAGATACCCAGGGGTCATGAAATATTTTTCAGGTACAGTTTACAAGCAATATTTTAATTTTTTCATATGTCCAAACAACAATTTCTTTGGAAAATTGGAAGATTTTAATAAGAAGCAGCAAAGCTCAATGTGATAACTATTGGCAGAATTATTTTTGTTGTTCTTATCAGCATTTTGTCTCTGCAATTTGCATAATTGCTGGGTCTTGATTAGAAAAGTCCCATTTTTCTGCTAAAGGCTTTGGCAGGAGCCAATCATTTCAAGGTTCCTCACAGAACAGAGCTCCTTAGGGAATAGAGAAGGGAAGGGAAGGAGCAGTCCCAAGCCATTTTGCCTTGGGAGGATGATGGAAATGATTCCCTGGTGTAGGACACAGGAGCTGCCCTTTAGCTGAAGATTTCAGCTCTGCTCTTATAGAGATGGGCAAATTCTGCTGAGCTGGGAGGCACTAAATCATGGAATCATAAAATTCCAGGCTAGTTTGGGCTGGAAGGGACCTTAAATTCCATCTCATTCCACTGGAAGGGACGCCTTCCACTATCCCAGGCTGCTCCAAGCCCTGTCCAACCTGGCCCTGGGCGTTCCCAGGGATGCAGAGTCCCTGCCCATGGCTCTGGAAGCGCAGTGCTGCCACTCTCTGTGTCCAGCCCCCTCCAGGGGACAATTCTGGGGCAGAACAGTGACAGAAATGCTCCCAAAGCCCCTAAAGCTGGGAGTGAGTGAGGAGAAGAGCAGGGCATGAGTACACACCCACAAGGCTGCAGGGAAGAGATGTTTGCCTAATTTTTGGATTTTTGGTGAGAATTTCACATTTCAGAACAGAGAACTTTTTTTTTTTTAACCACAAATTGTCTCCAGAAGCTCTTTGAGTCCCTGCACACCAGTGTTTGTGTCACCCCCCAAAGGACATGTATTGTGAAGTGCTGGCATGGCTGGGTGTCCCTGCCACCTTTGTCACCTGCCATGATAGCCACGATGCCACCAGGAGCAGCTGGAGGTCATTTTTCATGGCATTTCCCAGTGATGTGATGTTACTAGAACATATTTTAAGCTTCTCTGTGTGTAAGCCTGCAAGAAAAACTTCTCATAGGAAAGCATCTTTTTGCTGTCTTTTACTCTGTGCAAGTTTTCTGTAAACAAAATCTCTGTGTTGTGATTCAAGGACATTTTTAGATTCCTCTGCCTCTCTCCTTGTAGTGGGAGAAGGAGATGAAGGACTGTTATCTCCGATATTGTAAGCATTCTAGCATTCTTGTACAGAGCAATGAAAGAGAAGCATCTGAGCTCTGTACCTGGGCACATTATAGCCCAAATCCTCTGATTATAGAGTCATTGTAATAAATCATATTTAGCCTTCTGAAATTATTGTCAGAAGTCCTTTGTTATTGAACGAACCACAGCAATAATGTGACACGTCAGGGTCAGCACCTGCCCAGGGTGAGAGCAGGAGCAGGGCACAGTCTGAGGGACTCAGCTAAATCAGATGTGCTCAGCAGACAAAACTATGCAAAAATATCTGGGAGTCTCCAAGAATGCACAGCAGCTTTCCTCTCTTGCCCAGAGACAATTCCCTGGTGTCAAGGAGTTATCCCAGTAAAGCAAAACGAGGGGAAAATCACTCCTGCCTGGATCTCCGTGCTTGGATCTGCCATTCCAGGGGAAATTGAGTTTGTCACAGGGGAGGGCTGAGAGTCAGAGCAACTTCTGCCTTCATCAGCTCCACAGCCTCTGGGATTCTCCTGGGCTCTTCTTCCCAGTGCCAGGAACCCTTTGGCATCACATCCACAGCCTCTGGAATTCTCCTGGGCTCCACCTCTCAGTGGAGCCAGGAACCCTTTGGCTTCGCCTCCACAGCCCAAATGTGGGAATTATGGGTGGAATTTCCAGGGAATTCACTCACACAGGGTTGGAGCAGGTTGCACCCCAGAGCTGTATTTGCTGCCCAACAGAAGCACCTGAATTCCAGGATGTTTTTTCCCAAGGAAAACATGGCACTGGTGTATTTCCTTAGCAATTGCCTCTCCTTAGCCAAGAGCCAAAATTCCCCTTGGATTGGCCTCTTGGTTTTCCACACCCAGGGCCCACGGATCCTCCTGGGTGTCCTGGCAATTCCTACACAGAACATTTCCTTCCTGATTTTATCTGAGCTCTCCCAGACTGTCCCTGCCCATGATGGGACAGATGTGGAAGCATGGAAAAGTTGCTTGGAAAGGACCATTGGTGCCTCCATTCCAGCTTCTCAGACTAAAGATTCTCCTTTCCCAAATCCCAGATCATCCCTACCCTGTTTCCAACCAGCAGGTCAAGAGCTGAGGTGCTTCCACACTCACTCAGGTAAAGGTTTTCCTAAAATCCAAATTAAAATTCCCAGTCTGGGGATGTTAATTCACCACTGTTAGGTTTAGAACCGCGGAATCATTAAGGTTGGAAAAAACCTTTAAGGATATCAAGTCCAATCATCAGCCATGGGTTTTATGTATTTTCAGTGACAACAATGCAATGTAAACCAGAAGCATTTTGGATTTCTCCCCAGGATTGCTGGAATGGGAAGTAGAGAGAGAAATTCCTGGTCTCCCTCATTCATTTTGGGTAAAAAAAAATAGTGATTCCTGAATCAGAACATGCCATTCAGACATTTCCACAGAGTCTGTCAGCACAGACTTAAGCTGTGGATTGTCACATCCCCAAGGTCTCGTCCTCCCAACATGGCCCAATCCACTGCCAAAATTACTCCTTTCCCTGGGGATCCCTTGGTGCTCCAAGATTTCTCTTGATGCTGCATTTCTTCAGAAAAAAAAAAAAGAAAAAAAGAAAAAAAAGCTTTAAAGTCTTGTTCCAAATTTGTTGGAATTGAAATTAGGCTCAAATCATTTTGAACTGGGCTCAGTGGAAGAGTCCATTACAAAATTAGGAGCAAAAGGAAACATCAGAATTGCAATTCCAGCATGAAAGAAGTTCTTCATGGAAAGGAGAATGCTGAGCTCCATTGTCACAGGCAGAGGATTGAAAAATGATTGAGTCATGTCCCTACAGAGCCACAGAGCCGAGAGAAACTTCAGGAAGGGGGGATTTTTGGAGCAAATTATTGTCATTATTGGAAAAACAGCTTGAACAGGAATTTAATCTTCCATAAGAAATATGAAAAGCTTTGGAATGCCATCCAAACTCTATCCACAAAGGGAGATTTCAGACAATTCCTTTCTCTGGAGTTTTTTTAAATATTTCTCGCTGAGTAGAGAGGCAGAATTTGGATTTTTTAGGAAAAATCTGTGTATTTCATTAAAAAAATCCCAATCATACATGGTACTGCTACAGCAACAGAGTGGTTGATAAAGTGTTTCCCTGGAATAAATCTGCCATAGTTCCATGGCTCACATTTATTCATATGCCTGGAAAGAATTTTAAGAATTCCAGGTAATATTGAGGTAATGGCTACCAAAAACCCAGGTGTGGCAGCACGGAGAGTTAATAATTCATTTCCAAATTATCCCCACCCAAATCATCCCTTCTCAAACCCTCCCTACCTAAACATTCCCTTCCCAAACCTTCTTTTCTCAAATTATTTCTTCCCAGATCATCCCTACCCAAATCATCCCAACCCAAATCATCCCTTCCCAAATCATCCCCTCCAAAATCAGCTCAACCCAAATCAATAATTCCTAAGTTGTCCCCTCCCAAATCTTCTCTTCCAAAATCATCCCCACCCAAAGCAGCCCATCCCAAATCCTCCCTGCCCAACTCTTCCCTACCCAAATCATCCCTTCCTAGACCTTCCTCACACAGATCATCCCCACCCAAACCTTTCTTACCCAAATCTTCCCTTCCCAGACCATCCCCACCCAAATCATTCACACTCAAACCATCCCTTCTCAAAAACTCCCTACCCAAACATTCCCTTCCTAAATCCTCCCCATCCAAAACTTCTTCTCACAAACCTTTCTTACCCAAGTCCTCCTTCCCATAACATTTCTTCCCAGATTATCCCCACCCAAATTATCCCCCTGTGGATTATCCTTTCCCAGGTCATCCCTCCCGAGCTGGTCTCCTGAGAGGCACCAGAGCCTGTGCTGGTGCCTTCTCACAGCCAGGAACTTTCCATGGGCATCATTTGCTCCTTTTTCCTGAGCTGCCCTTGAAGATGGGAGAAATTGGGATGTTTCAGTCATGGAATCACGGGATGGTTTGGGTGGGAAGGGACCTTAAAGCTCATGCTGTTCCCCCCCTTCACTATCTCAGGTCGCTCCAAGCCCTGTGCAACCTGGCCTTGGACACCTCCTTGAACATCTCCATGTCTGTCCAAGCTGCCTTGAGTCTCCATGGCCTACAAAGGGAGCTGGATAAGTGGATAAATTCTGTTGTTTGCCCCTGGAATGCAATCCCTGGCTGCAGCTGCAGCCCCTTTGCTTCTGTGCCTGTGGGAACCAGCTGGAAACCCAGTGCTCCTCATGCTCTTTCCTGGTTTGGAGCCTTCTCAAAGAATAACTGGGAGAAAGCGTTCAAAACCTCTCCAAAAATTTCCCAAACCCTAAATTTTTTAAAATCCATAAATGAGTTTCAGAAGAAATAATGAAAATAATTTAAAACTTCATCCTTCTCATGGTTTGAATATTTTCTTATTTTGATATTAGTAATTGCTAATAAGTTTATTACTAATTTTGCTTATTAGTATTTAGCAGGACTTGCAAAGCCCTTCCCAGGTGGAAAACTGCTTTTCCAGGGAAGTTTAAAAGCAGGAACAGTAATAACAAACCAGGAAAAATGAACATTTTTGGAGCAGGAACTCTGCTCGTGGAGAATTGACCCAATCCCAGATTTGGGAGGCTCAGATGTCAAAATCCTGGGATTTAAAGTGCCAGTCAGAAGGCCTGGAAGTGGATGGTTCCCTCTGCTCTAAATGGCAATTTTTAACTGGGGATGAGCATGGGAAATGCAGGAGACTCCCTGGACTGAGTTTTCCAGGTCTCACCCTCTTCCATCCTTTTCCAGAGGAAAGTTTCCAGTTGCCTCCACCTCCCTTCCTTCCATGTAAATGCTGTTCATATTCCTTAAAAATGCTGAGCTTTTTTATTCCCTGTACAGAAAAAGCCTTCCCAGGATGTTTGGCACCATTTCATCCTCTCACCTCAGGAAGACTCCCTGCCTCAGAATCCAGTAATCACTGAAATCCCTTTTTTCACATATAAGTCACTCAGACATCCATCCAAATCTGCAAACAACACAAACAATTCCACAGCACCAGGTATTGTTGTGGTTTGTGTATTGACAAAGGACTTTTGACAATAATTTTAGAAGGTTAATATGATTTATTAGAATGACTTTATAATTAGAGGATTTGGGCTATAATGTGTTTAGGTACAGAGCTCAGATGCTTCTTCTTCATTGCTCTGTACAAGAATGTTCAATATTAGACATAACAGTTTTTCACCTCTTTCTCCCACTACAAGGAGACAGGTAGAGGAATTTAAAAACATTCTTGAAGAACAA
Organism: Leptocoma aspasia; assembly: GCA_013399835.1. NCBI lineage: Eukaryota > Metazoa > Chordata > Aves > Passeriformes > Nectariniidae > Leptocoma > Leptocoma aspasia. The sequence goes on along the minus strand of VXAX01005593.1, from coordinate 50,959 downwards.
CACAGAGATTTTTTTTACAGAAAACTCATACAGAGTAAAAGACAGCAAAAAGATGCTTTCTTATGAGAAAATTTTTTCTGCAAGCCTGCATACAGAGAAACTTAGAATATGTTTTAGCAACATCCAGGAAGCTGTGCTGACTCCAGTGTGCTTGGAATCAGGGCCCAGTGCTGGCTTAAGCACTCGGATCAGATCAGAGAGAGGAACGAGCCAGGGCAAACCCAAGGAAAACATTGGAACTAAGGACCTCAACAGGGTGATGGGCAGAGAAGAACTGTGTGGGAAGGAGAGAACGGGAAAATGCAGGTCCTGCACCTGGGGAGGAACAACCAGCACAGGCTGGGGGGAACCTGCTGCAGCAGCTCTTTGAGGAAGGACCTGGGGACAACGAGGTGTCCCTGAGCCAGGAGAGTGACCTGGGGCCCAATGGAATCCTNTGTCCCTGTCTGTCCCTGTGTGTCCCTGGGTGTCCCTGTGTGTCCCAGTCTGTCCCTGGCTGTCCCTGTGTGTCCCTGTGTGTCCCCTGTCTGTCCCTGTCTGTCCCTGTGTGTCCCTGTGTGCAGGGAGGGCAGAGCAGGCCCAGGCTCTGCTCCAGGCCCAGCAATGGCACCAGAGCCACGGGCAGGGGCTGAGCCCAGCAATTCCCTGCACAGGAGGCAGAACTTCTGCCCTGGGCAGTGCCCAGCCCTGAGCAGAGCCCAGAGAGGCTGTGGGGTCTGTCCCTGGGGACACTGCAGAGCTGTGTGCACACACTGCTGTGCCCCCTGCTCTGGGATGGCCCTGCTGGAGCAGGGAGGTGGCACCAGTGACCCCCTGGGGTCCCTCCAACCTCACCCATCTGGGGGGATCCCTCTTCCCAATCCAGGAGGCCAGTAGAGCCTGTGCTGACCCTGCAGCCATCAGAGCTGTGCTGCATTCCCTCACCTCCTCCAAGGAGAGAACAGCTGTGTTTTTCTGCCATCTCTTGGGGCTCTTCCATACCTCACCAAATATTGTTGCAGAGAGACACATTACTGTGTTTACAGCGCTCTGTTTACAGAAGATGCTCTCGATTTAGGGTTTTTATTACGATATTTTATTTTTATGGCTCACTGCATGATCTGTTTGTTTGCATTAACTTGAGTTGAAGGTTTCATAATCTGATTATGGGGAGCAGGGCTCGGGAAGAAGTTATAAAACACTCAGTGCAGCGATGCACCTGCACTCCTAAGCACTGGCTGGGTTTGCTCCTTGATCCTCAACTTCTCCCTTTCCCAGGGCTTTTTCTAGAGATGAAGGATTCTGATGGATCTGCAGCCAGGAAAAGGGACAGAAAGGCAACACAAGAAGGACTTTGAGGACTTGTTCCTTAACTTTCAAGGTGCTTCCTGGCCGTGCCCAGTGAGCCAGGACCTGCCTGTCCATGAGTTTAACAGGTCCATGGGTTTGTCCAGCCCAGAGCTGGACAGTCACTGATAACAGGGCCATGGGTTTGTCCAGCCCAGAGCTGGACAGTCACTGATAACAGGGCCATGGGTTTGATGGGAGTGGGAAATGGCTCGGCCTGACTCTGAGGGACAGAGATGTCCCTGTGTGTTTTTGACCCCCCGTCCCATGGTCCTGTCTTTGTGTTGGATGTAACGTTAAGGTAACAGGTTTCCTTCTTTTCAATGGGCCCATGGAATGGATTCATGTCACCTATTTTTCTTGAAAGAGGAGAATTTAATGTCTAAAGCAGTTTCTGGTGCAGAAAGTGCAGGTCCTGGTTCAGTTTTGGGTTCCACAATATGGAATAGATCTAAAGCTATTAGAGAGCACCCAGGGGAGGCTGTGAAGATGGTGGAGGGTCTCGAGGGGAATCTGAGCCTAAGGGCACTTGGAATGTTCAGCCTGGAGGAGACTGAGCTCAGACCTCACCAGGGGCTGCAGCTCCTCCCGAGGGCAGCTCCAATCTCTGTCCTGGGACAGGGACAGGAGCCAGGGAACGGCTGGAGCTGGGCCCGGGCAGGCTCAGGCTGGAGATCAGGGAAAGGTTCTTCCCCCAGAGGGGGCTGGGCACTGCCCAGGCGCCCCAGGGAATGGGCACGGCCCCGAGGCTGCCAGAGCTCCAGGAGCCTTTGGACAGAGCTCCAGGGATGGACAGGGGGGGGTTGTTGGGGGGTCTGGGCAGGGACAGGAGCTGGGCTGGATGATCCCTGTGGGTCCCAGCTCAGGATATTCCAGGATTCTGTGACTCCATGCCATCCCCAGCTGCTGATGGAGGTATCCCAGGTGAGTATGATCCCTACTTACCCTTCTTTTGTCCCCCCAAGTGTTTGTGTAGGGAAAGAAGGTTCTGGAGTGGGTGACCTCAGGCCAGGCTGTGTCCCATCACCTCAGTGCCACCCCCTGCCCTGAGCTATGGCAGGAAGGACCTGGCAGAGAGCAAACATTTGCATCTTTCCTGAGTGCATCACATTTACCTCCAGCAACTTTTCTTTGACTAATTGGATCCAAGCAGAGAAAGAGCTCAATAATTCTCTTTTTCCCTCATGCCAGCAACTGGCAAATTGCAGGAAAGATGAGCCTGGAGCCAGATGTTGGCCAGGAAATAAATTTGCCCTTGAGCAAAAGGACTTCCAGCCATTATATTCCACTCCGAACATGCATTCAGAATGATGCAGGAATTAAAATCAGGAGGGCTTTTTCTGGCAATTTCTTCTGAAAAAATCAAGGGAGGGGTTGACCAGGATCTCAGATACCCCAGGGCTTTTTATTACAAATCACAAGACTTGCAAATATCCACGTGAACCTTGGGAATGAGCTGTCCCTGGGCCAACTGATTTAGGGCTACAGCCTCCATCTGCTGGGGCATTTCAAAGGAGTGGAGATGCCTAAAAAAGCAGATCTAGGATGGGGTTTCCATAAGCTCAGAAGCCCCTCTAACCCCAAAAAGTGCCTGGCAGAGTTTGATGGGAGCAGAACTTCCTGAGGGATGGAAGACAAGGTTTTCACCATTTTCAGAGCTGCAGGAGCTTGTGGTAGAGCAGCTGTTCTGCACCCCAGGAAATATTTGTCTCTCAGACATCACACTTGTCTCTTCAAGAAGACCCAAAATGGAAGCTGTGATTCTTTGGGGTAAATAGAGCTCTGCAAAGGCATCTGATTCTGCTGGTCAAGGGAGGGGATTGTCCTGCTCTGCTCTGGGCTGGGTTGGCCTTACTTCCAGTCCTGGGGCCAGTTTTGGGTGCCCCAATATCAGGAAGATCTAAAGGTGTGGGAAAGCATCCACAGGCGGGACACAGGGATGGGAAAGAATCTGGAGAAGCCATGGGAGGGGCAACTGAGGGCACTTGGGATGTTCAGCTGGAGCAGAGGACACTGAGCTCAGACCTCACCAGGGGCTGCAGCTCCTCCCGAGGGCAGCTCCAATCTCTGCTCTGGGACAGGGACAGGAGCCAGGGAATGGCTGGAGCTGGGCCAGGGCAGGCTCAGGCTGGAGATCAGGGAAAGGTTCTTCCCCCAGAGGGTGCTGGCACTGCCCAGGCTCCCCAGGGAATGGGCACGGCCCCGAGGCTGCCAGAGCTCCAGGAGCCTTTGGCCAGCGCTGCCAGGGATGGACAGGGTGGGGTTGTTGGGGGGTCTGGGCAGGGCCAGGGGTGGGGCTAGAAGACTGTGGTGGGACCCTTCCAGCTCAGGATATTCCATAATTCCATGATTCCAGGGTAAAGGGCTACAGCTCTGTGCTCCTGCCAGGACATTCCATCCCTGCTTTCCTGCAGCTGACACTCACCTTGGGTTTGGGATCGTGCAGGGAATCTGCTGAGCACAGGAACATCATGGATTGTCCCTCTTCAGTCTGCCACTTGTCCTCAGACTTGCTGACGTGGTTGTGCCAAGAGGGAATCTGCATCTCCTGCAAAATGGAGGGAAATTGGGGGTGGAGAGGTTAAACACCATATAACAGAGGAACTCTGGGAATCTCCATCCTTGGAATGTGACAACATGAGCAATCCCAAGTGACTTTGGAGATGACCCTGCCCTGAGTGAGGGTCAGACCAGTGTGGAGGGCCAGGACCCTGGCCTGAGTGGAGGTCAAACCTCCAGAGGTCCCTTCCCACAGGAAGGAATTATTCTCTTTTGTGGAAAGCACCAAGGAGAATCCAGCCAGGTGTCCTGCTCCAGCAGCAGAGGCAGAAATCTTGCTGCAATTTTCATAGGAATATCAACCTGCTCATGTGGAACTGGGGAAAAAGACCCTCAAAAGCACCAGGAAAATGGAGCAGCCAGCACAGAAGTGCTGCCAGAGCACAAAGGAGCTGATCAAGGCAGGCAGCTCAGAAAATCAGCCCTTCCCTGTTCTCCAAAGGGCAGATGGAGCATCCCTGTACTTAACCCTGCACATCCCTCTGAACCTCCGTGCTGGAAGTGCTGCCTCCATCTTCATTTTCCTTTTAATTGTTTCAATCCCTGCTAATTGCAGGGACAGCTGCTTCCAGCAGAGGATGAGCAGACAGGTTCCAAAGGCAGCCTGGCTGGTGCCAGCAGCAGCTGCTGGACAAACAACAGATCCCAACTTCATCCCCTGGGTGTTTCCATTGGAGAAATGTCATTCCCTGCTCACCAAGCACTGGAGGCTGTTGCCAAATCAGTTGTTTGATCCTGAGTCAGGCTTAAATATGAAATTCTCCAATACCTCAAAAGCCTTTCCCACCTGAATTATCACATCCCTTTCTCCCTTAGAACAGGGGAACTCAGTCAAGGCTTGAGCATCCGGTCCAAATCTATGAACAGAGGCAGGGCCAACCTCCAAATTTTCCTTTCTTCCTTATCAGAGACTACTAAAGCATGAAAAAAAAGCTTTTTGTTTAAAAAGAATCTGAAAAAATATTTTGAGGGAAAACACACTCCAAACTGTGTATTTTTAAAATAAGTCTCTTTTTATCCCACCTTGCTGTCTCATACCAAAACCACAATTTTTGCCTACATACACCTCATTTTAAGCAGAAAAGAGGATTTTTCTCCATTTTGTGCAGAACTCGTGGTGAGAGTGATGTAGAATTCCAGTGGCAGATGTGATGAGCACAGCAATGAGCTCTGGTTTGAGCGCTGCAGAATGGAAACAGAGTCAGCATTCCATATTCCTTGGCTGGAATGTTTTGTTGCACTTATCAGGAAGTGAGAGCAGATGGATGCACAGCAGCCTGTGCATCCTATGGAATGCTGAGGATGGAATAATTCTGCTGATGTTGGGGTTCCTCTCCTTGGAGTGTGCACCATGATGAGCTGTGGGTGCTTCTGGGAGCATTGGGGTGGGTTCAGACTCCAGCCCTGGGGATTTTGGGCTTCTCCAGGGCAGAACCAGTAGCTGGGAAATATCAATGAGAACATTACTAGTAAAATCAGGTAATTTTTAATAAATGCTTGCAGGAAGCCACCTGAGACTCCAGAGGGTCTGATGGAACAGCTTCAAGTGACCCTCAGGCTGCTGCCAGTCCCATTTCAGTCACTTTTACACATCCAGGGAAGGGACTCCAACCCTGCCCTGTGCCAGTGCCTGACCACCCTTTCCAGGAAGAAATTTCCCCAAAATCCACCCTGAGCCTCCCCTGGCCCAGCCTGAGGCCGTTCCCTCTCCTCCTGTCCCTGTTCCCTGGGAGCAGAGCCCGACCCCCCCGGCTGTCCCCTCCTGGCAGGGAGTTGTGCAGAGCCACAAGGTCCCCCCTGAGGCTCCTTTTCTCCAGGCTGAGCCCCTTTCCAGCTCCCTCAGCCTCTGCTGGGGCTCCAGCCCCTTCCCAGCTCTGTTCCCTTCCCTGGACACGCTCCAGCCCCTCCTTGTGGCACCTGGGGACTTGGGTTAGTGGTGGACCTGACAGTGCTGGACTGGATGATCTTAAAAGTTGTTTCCCAACCTTAAGGACCCCGTGATTCCCTGATCCAGAGCTCCAGTAGTGGCTNGCTTGTGGTAGAGCAGCTGTTCTGCACCCCAGGAAATATTTGTCTCTCAGACATCACACTTGTCTCTTCAAGAAGACCCAAAATGGAAGCTGTGATTCTTTGGGGTAAATAGAGCTCTGCAAAGGCATCTGATTCTGCTGGTCAAGGGAGGGGATTGTCCTGCTCTGCTCTGGGCTGGGTTGGCCTTACTTCCAGTCCTGGGGCCAGTTTTGGGTGCCCCAATATCAGGAAGATCTAAAGGTGTGGGAAAGCATCCACAGGCGGGACACAGGGATGGGAAAGAATCTGGAGAAGCCATGGGAGGGGCAACTGAGGGCACTTGGGATGTTCAGCTGGAGCAGAGGACACTGAGCTCAGACCTCACCANAGGAATATCAACCTGCTCATGTGGAACTGGGGAAAAAGACCCTCAAAAGCACCAGGAAAATGGAGCAGCCAGCACAGAAGTGCTGCCAGAGCACAAAGGAGCTGATCAAGGCAGGCAGCTCAGAAAATCAGCCCTTCCCTGTTCTCCAAAGGGCAGATGGAGCATCCCTGTACTTAACCCTGCACATCCCTCTGAACCTCCGTGCTGGAAGTGCTGCCTCCATCTTCATTTTCCTTTTAATTGTTTCAATCCCTGCTAATTGCAGGGACAGCTGCTTCCAGCAGAGGATGAGCAGACAGGTTCCAAAGGCAGCCTGGCTGGTGCCAGCAGCAGCTGCTGGACAAACAACAGATCCCAACTTCATCCCCTGGGTGTTTCCATTGGAGAAATGTCATTCCCTGCTCACCAAGCACTGGAGGCTGTTGCCAAATCAGTTGTTTGATCCTGAGTCAGGCTTAAATATGAAATTCTCCAATACCTCAAAAGCCTTTCCCACCTGAATTATCACATCCCTTTCTCCCTTAGAACAGGGGAACTCAGTCAAGGCTTGAGCATCCGGTCCAAATCTATGAACAGAGGCAGGGCCAACCTCCAAATTTTCCTTTCTTCCTTATCAGAGACTACTAAAGCATGAAAAAAAAGCTTTTTGTTTAAAAAGAATCTGAAAAAATATTTTGAGGGAAAACACACTCCAAACTGTGTATTTTTAAAATAAGTCTCTTTTTATCCCACCTTGCTGTCTCATACCAAAACCACAATTTTTGCCTACATACACCTCATTTTAAGCAGAAAAGAGGATTTTTCTCCATTTTGTGCAGAACTCGTGGTGAGAGTGATGTAGAATTCCAGTGGCAGATGTGATGAGCACAGCAATGAGCTCTGGTTTGAGCGCTGCAGAATGGAAACAGAGTCAGCATTCCATATTCCTTGGCTGGAATGTTTTGTTGCACTTATCAGGAAGTGAGAGCAGATGGATGCACAGCAGCCTGTGCATCCTATGGAATGCTGAGGATGGAATAATTCTGCTGATGTTGGGGTTCCTCTCCTTGGAGTGTGCACCATGATGAGCTGTGGGTGCTTCTGGGAGCATTGGGGTGGGTTCAGACTCCAGCCCTGGGGATTTTGGGCTTCTCCAGGGCAGAACCAGTAGCTGGGAAATATCAATGAGAACATTACTAGTAAAATCAGGTAATTTTTAATAAATGCTTGCAGGAAGCCACCTGAGACTCCAGAGGGTCTGATGGAACAGCTTCAAGTGACCCTCAGGCTGCTGCCAGTCCCATTTCAGTCACTTTTACACATCCAGGGAAGGGACTCCAACCCTGCCCTGTGCCAGTGCCTGACCACCCTTTCCAGGAAGAAATTTCCCCAAATTCCACCCTGAGCCTCCCCTGGCCCAGCCTGAGGCCGTTCCCTCTCCTCCTGTCCCTGTTCCCTGGGAGCAGAGCCCGACCCCCCCGGCTGTCCCCTCCTGGCAGGGAGTTGTGCAGAGCCACAAGGTCCCCCCTGAGGCTCCTTTTCTCCAGGCTGAGCCCCTTTCCAGCTCCCTCAGCCTCTGCTGGGGCTCCAGCCCCTTCCCAGCTCTGTTCCCTTCCCTGGACACGCTCCAGCCCCTCCTTGTGGCACCTGGGGACTTGGGTTAGTGGTGGACCTGACAGTGCTGGACTGGATGATCTTAAAAGTTGTTTCCCAACCTTAAGGACCCTGTGATTCCCTGATCCAGAGCTCCAGTAGTGGCTCTGGACAGGCTGCAGAAGGAGCTGTCATCATGCCACCACACCAATGGTCCCAGATGGTTACTGGGCCTCAGAAAGGACTACAGTCTTCATAAGCCCTTTCCACTCCCCTCGAGGATCCTGATTTTCCTGGGTTTCCTTGTCTGAAACATCCCCCCCTTCTCCTTCCTGGCCCTGCTGTGGGTGGGGGGCTGTGGAAGGATCTCTGTCCTGTTTTTCCTGAGGATTTGGGCCAAAATTGGCAACCCCTGGGTGTGCTTTGGGATGATAGGATCACATCCCATGGATGTGCAGCTGGAAATGCCCTCCTGCTGCTCACTGGAACCCTTCACTCAGCCAGGACTGGGGGGTCTGCAGCCCTCCTGCTCCTGCCTGCTCTGGGATTGCTACTGAGTCTCCCTCATATCTGGGAAATGAGGGAGAGATCAAAGACCCCCAAGTACTCAGGACGGAAAATAACAAAGCCTGGGCATCAAAATGTGGCTTCTTGTGCAGTTGTGCTATTTGGAACCACTTTTCCTTAATTTTCATGGCCTTTTTAAAGGGAGGGAGGAGGAGGAAGGGGCTGAGCATTACTGGAAAGCTTTTTAATCCACAGCCACAACTGGTACCTGTCCTAGGCCCTGACGAGACAGCTCCGGCCAGTTCCTCAGGGCAGGAGTGCCTTTGACCAGCTCTGCATCTTGTCACACCCAAATCACACATTTTTAGTGTTAAATGGGAAGACTTTTGGCCTTATCTCCAGCAGTTCTCTTGAATATTGCTTAAAACCCTCCCTTAACCAAAAAAACCCAACCCAAACTAAAAAAAACCCAAACAAACCAAATTAAAATTAAAGGGTTTATATAACTTCCCTTCTTAAACAACAGAGAGATCGTTTGGGATGGCTTCAGTCTGGTTATGGTGCCTCATTTACTTAAACCAGGTTTAAGGTAGAACAACAATCTTCATTCACTTAAATCTGGCCTAAGACAGAGCTTTGCAAACCCTTAAGATATAAAACACTCATGGCTCTGCACAGGTCAGGGATTATCAGGCTGATTTTAATTTAAGATATCAAAATATCCCAGCCAGTAAAAAGGAAAGCCCCACTCCTCGCCAGGAGCTCCTCCCAGTTCTAAGTATCCAGAAATAAACCACACCCAGCAGAGATGATAAATTAGAAAGGAGCTTTACAAGAAAAAGAGGGAGAATTGGTCTGTCAGCCTCAGGTCTGTTTTGGCTGAGTCTGTTTCCTCCAAAATGTGCTTTGTCAGGAATGCTGCACTGGAATGCTGATGGCTGATGGGAGAGTAATTCTGGAATACCTTCCCCAGGATCCTGCTGAAATGAGGGATTTCAGTGTTACCTGTAAGAAGAAAATGAGCTTCCATTGCCTGGGAATTGCCCTGCAGTGGGGAAACCCGGAGACCCTTGACTGGATTTTCGGGATGAGCCAGGAGCACTCCTCCTCTGGGGGCTCATCAAACAGGAACTTTCCCAAAGTTCCAACTGCACACAGGAAAATCCCCACTCTCCATCTCCTCCTCAGACAGGAGAATGAAAAACCTTCCTTGTTTTGTGCCTGGCCTGGAGCATTTCTCGAGGAAACTCTGGATTCCTGAGCCACCTGGATGTGTTCTAAAGAGGCATCAGATGGGACAGAGGTGGATATTCCATGCTGCAAGTGGCATTCCCATGGATGTTATTCCAGCACGGGCTTCAGAATCCCTGATGGACACCAGGCACTACAGACATTCTCTGGCCAGATTTTTTTCCCACTTTGCAGATGTTTCGTGGCTGGAAATTTCCTTTTAAATGTCTCAGACATCTGGGAAAATTCCCTGCAGATGCTGCAGTGGCCACTGAACCCTGGCAGCAATGCTTTGAGCACTTGTCTGGACACTTCACTGAGTTATCCCTGGATTTTTTAACCAAAATGTCCCTCTTTGATGCTGCTGCTGCCATGGCTCTCTGTGTTTACAATGTTTTGTTCCCTCCGTTCATTGATATTTCACTTAATGAAGACAATCCCTGCCTTTACACCTAGTTGTAACTCCAGGGTTGTGTTGGGAGGCTGTGATTGCTTTTCCAACCCGCTTGGGAGTGTGTGTGTTGCTTTATGGATTAAATATCTGCATGTATTTCTCCATATTTTCATTCCTGTGCCTATTCCATTCTTGGAGCTCAGCTCCTTTCTCCAGCTCTCCAAGAACATCATTAATTCCCAAGGGTGGTGCTTAATGAAAGACTTCACAGCTTAATTTAGTGACAACAGTATTTGTCTTAAGGTTTGGAGGGAGCGAGAGCAAATCCTGGCGGAGTTCCCCTTTTATTAAAAAATAACTCTAGATTCTTATTCTCTGCATGTCAAAGGGATCCCAACAGGAGCACTTCATTATCTTTATCTACTCCTCCACTATTCTTAGCATTATTTAAACAGTTCCTGTTTGAGAGGCAAAACTTCAACTGCAGCAGGTGCTTAGCTCCCAGCCCCAATTTTTAGGAGATGTTTAAAGTTGCATCCCTGGAATCAGCATCCCTGGGATTTTTCTGCCAGTGGGTTTCACTTTCTCTGTGTGTAATCAGCTGTCCATGGGTGCAGTGGGAGCTGTGGGGTTTTTCACCCCCTGCTCTTCACTGAGGATACAGAGAGGAGTATCCCAGGAGGAAAATGTTCAGCTACCAAAAGCTTTGGGTTTCTCTGGAGGAGAATACAGGAGTGCTGGGAGAGGATTCTTTCTGTCCCACCTGTCCTGGACTGGACATTCCCAAGTCCAAGCAGGGAAGTTTTCACCTCGTGCCACTGTGGGAGAGGGATTTTCCAGCCAATCTTGTTTTGCCTTCTTCCCAGGTTTTCCTTGTGCAATTCCAAGCTTGTAAACCCTCCAAAGCAGGATAACACAAACCACAGGGGCTCATTGATGGGGCACTATTGAGTTACAAACACATTTGGATGTGCTGGGAATGAATTATGGATGAGGAATGTGGTGTCATTGTCACAAAAACGATGGAAGAACAGAAACTCTTCAACAAAATCTTCTTAAGTGTTCAGAGAATCAGGCACTACTTTATTCTGGCCGGGATGTGCAATAGAAATTATTCCATCCACACATGCTCAGTTCTGCAGTGAAAATCATCCCATCACACCTGGTACTTTATCAGATTTTCCATGGATTTACACAGATAAAACCCAAAGAAATTGTCATTCATTGGTCAAAAATGGCACAATTTTTAATATTCGATCTCCTATCGGTTATTGATCCCTCTTCCTTTGGTGCTAATTTGGTCCTCATTCAGTGGGTTTCTTATCGATCTTTTCCCAGCCCAGGTGTCTCTGACTGCCCCAGGGGTGATGTTTGTTAAGGTTTTTTTATCTTCTCTGCATCTTCTGGCTCTGGGAATTTTCTTTTTGTAGATTGAAGCCCATCGGGCCTCACCCAGCAAAACTCAACCCTTGGTAAAAGAGTCTTTTAAAGAGAAAACTTCAATTCCCTTCCCCCTTGGGCAGAGGCAAACATAGCCCTGACTAAAGTTAGTTAAAAAGATTTAAAAAGTTGTATCATTTCCAGCTTGAGGAGGGAGAGGAGAGATGTCCTTGTGGCTCACACACCAGCATTCCCACATTCCTGCTGCATCTCCAGCACATCCAAGGGATGCTCCAGGAGCTGCTCTCACTCCCCGGTGCCAGTGGTGTGATACACCTGCAGAGCAAGAATGAGAATTAATTACCAGAGATACAATCCCCAGGTCAGTCAAGGGGGATGAGTTCAACCTCCAGAGTGCTCTGAGCTGAACCTCTCAGCGTCTACCACAAATCCCTGCATTTTTCCAGTGAAAGCAGGAATTTTTGTGAAATTTCCATCACCAGCACTGGTGGTGGGAAAGGAATTTTGCCTCCAAGTGCTCCCCACACTGCAAGTAAGGTTTAAAAGGATTATTGAGCTGGAGAAAGGAGGGGTGAGTTGGGAGGGATCAGGGAAATCAATGAGCCATGAAGGGTTTCAGAGCCAGCAGATGAGTCTGGGCTGGCTCCAACACCCCGGAGTGAGGAGAATTCCTCTTCTGAATGTGCTCCTGGAGATTTCCAGAGCAAACCTGGGCTGAAACACCGTGGAGAGAGGGTTGAACACATTGATTTATTGGGATTACTTATCCAAGCCCACAAGACTGGGATGGAGCAAGGGTTGAAGAATTCTTTCTTGATGAAATAATTATTTTTTTGCAAGGTGTTGCTCATGAATTTCAGCCCCAACTCAGCTTTTTCTCTTGTCTTGACTTTAAGGTGCATAAATTCCCCAGTTGTTTCTGAGGGTTTAGACTTTATGTGGCTTTGCAGGAATGTTTTGTGATCAACCCCCCTCAGTCCCTTCCCAGCAGAGCTCCTGTTACTCTTTGCAAGGTGGGGCAAAACCAACTGTTCTGCACCGTTTCCAGCTCGCAGCTCTGTCCAAATGTCAAGAAACAGAAAGATTTTTCTCCTGACACCTACAGAAAGACTTAAAAATTGAAGTGTTCTCTTTGCAGCAAGAAGCAGCTTTTGGATCCCTGAAATGCTGTCACTTCATCTTCCCAAACCCAAGAAAGAACAGGAAAAAATTTGCCTCCTAATTAAAATCCATTTACAATTTTTGTAGCTTGTTTCTATAAGAAAGATTCAGTTAAAATTGTCCCCTTCAGTTATTTTTTCCTGTTGCCTCCCTTCCACTGATGACAACTTCCTTTGCTCAAATAGCCTTGATGGCTTGAGAAGCTTTTGCAGTGGAGCTGGAGGGTTAATTCCCCCTAAATTTAAATCTGTTCTGATATAAAATGTAATCTCCTGCCATCAGCAGCTCCCAGAAATGCTGCTTTGCTAAACTGCCCCGTTTCCAAGCTGTGCTTTGATTTACAGTTTATCCATTCACCGCTCCTTTGCATTGCTAGTAAAGGCTTTTATTAAGGATGACAGGAATGTTTTATCCACCATCATAAACAGGGTTTTATTAAAAAGAAAAAAAAACCAGAAAGAGTTGGAATGATAAAAATGCAGGTTCCCAGTCCTCTTTTCATAACTTATTGGGGGAGACTTTCCAGCTGAGTCAGCTGCTGAGTTGTCATGTTTTTCTCCGGAAGGATGCAAATTTAAGGGATTTGGGGTTGTAACTGTGATACTTGCAGGCTCTGGGGTACCCACAATTACTGCCTGAGGGCTCAGGATTTTGGGATAGAAATAGGGAGTTCATGGCATTCATCCTGCTGGGAATGCAGGAATCCTGCCTGGCACCCCAGCCTTCTTTGGGATACGGCACAATTATCCTTTCCAGTTGCCTCTCTCTCTCTCAAAAAAAAAGGATATTTCATATTTTTAATCTCTCCTGTGAATTTGCTCTTTCAGGACTGACATTAATTAAGTGAGGTCTTGCAGCAAAGAGGTACTGGGATTTTCCAGAAGCCCTTCAAGAAGCCAAAGGACAGAGAATTATGACACATTTCAGGACCAATTCCTACAGTGACACTCCCACATCCTGCTGAGCTTTTTCCAGTATTCCCTGCATCAATCAGAGAATTCCAGGATGGTTTAAGTGGGAAGGGACCTTAAAACTCATCCAGTGCCACCCCCTGCCATGGGCAGGGACACCTTCCACTATCCCAGGCTGCTCCAAGTCCCATCCAGCCTGGCCTTGGACACTGCCAGGGATGGAGTCTCCATGTTCCTCTGCTCCACCAGCTTTATAGCAAATAATTTCTTCCTAAAACCTAAATCTGCCTTCCTTCAGTTTAAGGCCATGGATTTCTGGTGCAGACATTTTTCAGGATTCTTCCAGATGTGCCACAGGAAATATTTGGATGTGCATCCAAAGCATGGTGCTCAGACTGGCTCTCTACTGGATGAGATTGCTGCTGTTCTTTAAACTTTACATTTTAATGCTTTTAAATATAATGCTTTTAAAATTCCCTGCTGCCCAGTGCCACTCAGTGTCCTTGGCTGGCTCATTGAAATCTGCAGCAATTCCAAAAAATGCTTAGGACACTCTGAAGAATCTGAGGGAGCTGCTCACCATGGAGTCTTGCAGTCAGCAAGGCAGAGAAAGACCCTGAAGATCAGGGAGCCCAACTGTCCCAATACTCACCACTGACCCCTGTGCCCAAGCGCCACATCCACAGGTTTCTGGGACACTTCTGGGGATGGGGACTCCAGCACTGCCCTGGGCAGCTGTGCCAGTGCCTGACCATCCTTTCCAGGAAGAAATGTTCCCAAATTCCACCCTGAGCCTCCCCTGGCCCAGCCTGAGGCCGTTCCCTCTCCTCCTGTCCCTGTTCCCTGGGAGCAGAGCCCGACCCCCCCGGCTGTCCCCTCCTGGCAGGGAGTTGTGCAGAGCCACAAGGTCCCCCCTGAGGCTCCTTTTCTCCAGGCTGAGCCCCTTTCCAGCTCCCTCCGCCTCTGCTGGGGCTCCAGCCCCTTCCCAGCTCTGTTCCCTTGCCTGGACACGCTCCAGCCCCTCCAGGTCTCTCTGGTCAGGAGGGTCCCAGAGCTGCCCCAGCACTGGAGGTGCCCCAGCAGTGCCAGCACAGGAGATGTTCACTCCTGGTGATGTTCACACAACATCTCAACACCCCAAGAGCCTCTCCAAATCTATCCTCTGCAATGCCACCACCAACCCACCCTCAGGAGAGAGCAATTCCCAAAACAGCCCTTCCCAGGGGCCTCTTCCCATTGGAAGGGAGGGCTCAAGGAGTTTATGACTCCAGGTGCTTGGACTGGATCCCACCAGAGGCTTTAGCACATGCCCTGCCCATCTGTCAAAGCATCACTTTGGGAATCTTCACATCGTGCTGTCCTTTGCACATGGATCCAACCCAGAAAATCCCTGGATTCACTGAGGACATGAATGTGTGGTGGTCCCTGTCCTCCCAAGGCCATTCCCAGGCTCCTGGAGACCCTGCAAGTCTGCAGTGAAGAGAAACAAAACAATGTTTGCGAGATGAATTCGTCAGCACGAGAGGACAGTGATGTTTATTGACATCAATGGAATAAATAAACAAGACAATAAATTTGGAATTGCTGCTGGAATTACTCGCTAGTGCTGGATATTGAATTTTACCTGTTTTTATTGTTTGTGGAATGGGCTGCTGGTTTATGCATCATCATCTTTTTGATATACTGATTCTGGATGATTTGATTGTATATCCTGGGAAAGAAAGAGGGGGAAAAGTATCCCTGCCAAGCTTGAAATGTGCAAATGAACCAAACCAAGGTCCCAGAGATAAAAATGGAATTATTCCATCCCAGCGTGACAAAGTGACCTGGCTCATCCTGGGAAATGATGTAAGAGGAAATGTTCCAGGAGCTTCCAAGGCACAACTTTCCTCCCAAATTTCTGAGCACACAAAGTTAAGAACCGGGAAATAAAATTGTTCTAAATCTTGTGGGCTTTTGCTCTCTGGCAGACCCCTTGTGTGATGGGAGGAGTGGTCCAGGATGGTCCAATCTGGAGATTCCTCCCAATAGATTTGATTTTGCAGAACCAAGACTTGCTCAATTCCTGCCCAGAGATCTTGGTTTTTCCTGGGAATATTGAAAGATTCTTTAGTTTTACCCCATTTTGGTTTTCCCCTGCCTTAAAATCCCTGGGATTTTGCAGCTGTTTTGCCTGAACTCCTAGGGAATTAACTTGCTTTGGCTTAGTGTCCCTGCTCCCTTGTATCCAAGGAGTTTCTGGGAAGAATTGTGACTGTTTGGTCCTGGGTGCCTCTTACTTAATACGTCACACACGGGGGAGAGAGAGCGCAAGGAGACAGAGACTCCACTTCCCAAGCTGATGCAGCACTGACATTTACTTCCCGAGAAACTCTCCTTGTAAAGGGCACTCAAAAGCCCGGTTTGGATCCCCTCACTGGTCTGAACTTCACGGCCCTTTGGGATCTGGCCAGTGGGATGCTTGCAGCTTCCTGAGAAATCTGACTGGGAGAAGCCCCTGTCACTCACCCCAGGGCTCGCTGTTACAGCTTCTCTCTATAGGGTGACACTTTCTTCCCAAATTTTTGACTGAAAGTACCAACTGGAGGCATAGGTCCCTGTGGGACCCAGGCAGCCAATCCTGATTCCCTTAAAATCCATATAAAAGGGCTTAAAACCATTGTAAAAGTGCTGAAAATTCACATCAAAGCAGCATGGGAAGGCTTCCTATGCTTCTCTTTTCCTCAGGAACACCCTCTGCTTCACGGCTGGGACTGGCACTGACTTTCTTGGACTCCCACCAAAGCTGACCCTGCTCAGGGCCCTCCCAGGATTCAACCCCCAGGACATGGCAGGGAGGGACAGCAGGCCCTGGAGTCCAGGAATGGCCAATTTTGAGATGGGCACTTCTGAACTGCCCCAAACCTTCAATATTCTCATCTAAAAGGAGGACAAGGAGACTTTTGGTCCCAAATCAATCTGTGCCGGGCTGGCTGTGACCACCAGCTGGGCTTCTTGTCCCAAGGAGAAGGAATTAACTCTGGGATTGTCCCTTCCCCAGCAAGAACAGGATGCTCCCTCCTTTCAGTGAGGCCAAAAAGAATAAAAAAAAGTCCAGTGTTCAATGGTCAGCTACCAGTTGGACCCTGAGGTTTGCTGTAAATCACCTCCTGGTTCTTCCTGCTTTTCCTAAATACAGTTTTCACTCAAATCAACTTCTGCTTCTCCCTGATTTCCCCAAATTCAGGACTCCCAGCACAAGAGCTGATCCCACAAGGCTGTGATAGTCCTGGATTTTCCTTGGAGAGCTCCATGGCTCCTGTGCCTCTGTTCCACCCCTTGTGGGGAAATTTATCCAGGAATTACCCCCCAGCACCACTGCAGTGACATTGGCATTCCTGAGCACAGCAATTCCCTGCCAAGTGCCATCCCACTGCTCCAGCAGATTTGAAACTCTTCAGCTTTGTGGTTTCCTTTCTATTTATTTCTCCCTGAATCTCCCCTCCTTCTTCCCTGGCATCTGCAGAGAAGCTGGAGAGCTCCAGTTCCAGAGGAGCCCCCAGAGCTGGAGCACCTTCTCCCCTGTCCCAGGTGTCAATCAGGAGCTGGATGTGGTCTCTACTTCCTAGCCAGGGGTGGGATCTGATTTCCCAAGTTTTCAGCGTGATTTGTGTTCAAGCCCCTGGATTAAAATCCTGCCTTGCCCAGTGGAGCTGAGCGTTCTCTGTTTCCGAAGTTGTCGCAGTCGAGCAAGGAGCGAGACAGAAACTCACTAGCTAACTGTGACAATATGAAGAGTGAAGTTTATTTTGAACACAGACTTTTACAACACTGACAGTTGCCATTAGCTGATTAGTCTTATGGTAATTTATTTGACTCCATTGGTAGCTTCAGCTAATGTAATTTCAAAAACACTGTTTCTAAACTTAACTATTATTTACATTTCTTCTTCAGAGACTCACTTATTATCTCTAAAATTTCTCTCTGGCTGTGTGAGCACGGCCACACGAAGTGACCTCAGTTTGTGTTTGAATAAAAGCAGCATTAAAGGGAGCCTTTTTGGGGTTTTTGGTCTTCTGACCTGAAGGAGATTTTAGGGAGTTTCCTTTTCAAGGCTTTGGAAGAGTAAAAGTCCCAGCAAGCTTGGATATTATTGACAAAAGCTGAGAAACAACATCCTCCAAAGGCCACAAATCTCCCTGTGAGGAGAGAGAACGATAACAACTATTAATCCTACCTGGATATGGTTGTGCTGATCATGACTGTAAGAACTCGTTTAGAAGGGAAAATAATTAATTAGGGTAAATTTAGGTGTCCAGGACTATTTAGCAGTGACTATTTATGGTGACCAGGTGAGTGTCACTGTCACCACGGGCTCCCTGTCCCTGCACACTTTGGGGCTATTAACCCTCTTTGGGTAATTGGCTGCTGCTGTGTGGTTGAATCCAAGCAGCTGGCACTTCATCTTTTTAAGAAAGGAGATGTTAATGAGCTTAATTGTCTCCCTGCACCCACCGAGTGATTATCCCGCTCCGAGATAAGGGAGGGGAGGACTCAGCACTTCTGAGAGTTCCCCGACCTCATCAAAAGCCTGAGCTGGGTTTTTTAATGAGCTTCTGAGGTTTGCACTGATTCCCCTCCCGTGCAGGGTTTGCAGGGGCTGACAGCAGGACAGAGCAGTGCCAGCCAGCCATTCTCCATGTGTCAGGTTGTTCAATAATAATCACAGTGCTCACCCACTTAAAACCAATTCCCTCCAAATGAAAATGTCCTGCCTGACACGCTGGATATGGCACCGTGTGCACGGAAAGAAAACACATTCCCAATCTGAAAAATCTGCTTTATATTAGCCTGATGTTTAAGTCATTTGTCTTAGGCTGTAAAAAGACACAGTTGGAAGAAGCATAATGTGATGGGGGAAATATTGAAGCCTGTAAAGATCAATTTTAGGAGCAATTATTCTCTTTTCAAAATCAAAATTCAGTGCTGCTGGTCTTTGTACAGAGCCAATGAGAAAGCTCCTCATCCCCCCTGCAGTAAAACTCCAAATGCTGTTTCCTCCAGCTGCTCTCCCACACCCCGGTGCTGATCCAGCAGATGTTTGGGCAGGAAAAGGTGGTAATGAACAGGAATCGGGGCTAATATTAAAATTAGCTGTTTTCATTTCAGCCTCCTACAAGCCCCAGGAACAAAATCAATCCCTGTTTGCCAGCTGAAGGGCAAATTTCCAAAGAGAAATAAGTGCTTGTTTTCAGGTCCTGCCAATTTTCTGGGAAAGCAGAGAAGGAAAGAAACATAATCCCAGTGCTTGTTACAGATTTCTTAAGACGGTGCCTATTGGGAAGGCTCTGGAATGGTTTTCCATGATGGATGTAAAGGATGTTGCTTCGCAAGAGCTCCAACACCATGATTTTATGGTCTCACATTTGCCATACAAAGGTGGAGAAGGGTCTGGAGGGTCCATAGGAGGAGCAGTTGGAATGTTCAGCTGGAGCAGAGGACACTGAGCTCAGACCTGACCAGGGGCTGCAGCTCCTCCCTAGGGCAGCTCCAATCTCTGCTCTGGGACAGGGACAGGAGCCAGGGAATGGCTGGAGCTGGGCCAGGGCAGGCTCAGGCTGGAGATCAGGGAAAGGTTCTTCCCCCAGAGGGTGCTGGGCACTGCCCAGGCTCCCCAGGGAATGGGCACGGCCCCGAGGCTGCCAGAGCTCCAGGAGCCTTTGGACAGAGCTCCAGGGATGGACAGGGTGGCATTGTTGGGGGGTCTGGGCAGGGACAGAGCCTGGAATGGATGATCCTGTGGGCCCCTTCCAGCTCAGGTTATTCCACGATTCTATGATTTATTTAAATCCTTTCTACTGCAGTTCCCAATGGGAGATGACTCCTGGGTGAGTTCTAAGGATCAGCCTGCCCTGGGGAGCAGTGCAGATCTCTTCCTCACAGAGCCCAGCTGGGATCCTCCCCCTGACCAGGGCTCCAAAGGGCAGAGTTCAGTGTTGGGAATGCAGCTGGTACCAGCTTGGAAAACCACCCAGACGGGGGAACATGAACCATTCTGGGTCACCCTCTGCAGTCACCTCCCTGCTCAGAAACTTTAAAGCCAGGAGCACAGTGAGGAGTCACCAAGGAGAAAGGGAGATAAAATGGGATCCAGGAGATGGAAGCGCATTTACTGCTGGATCTGGGTTGTTACTCAGTAGATATGGGGACAAAATAGTGCTGGGCCTAAAGGCCGCTTTGATATCTCTGGGCAGCTCCAGGCTTAGACTTTGTCACTGCTCTGTGTCACTGCTGGGTCATTGCATTGTCACTGCCCTGTGTCACTGCTCTGTCACTGCCCTGTGTCATTGCAGTGTCACTGCTGTGTCACTGCACTGTGTCACTGCTCTATGTCACTGCTCTATGTCACTGCCCTGTGTCATTGTACTGTCACTGCCCTGTGTCACTGCCCTGTGTCATTGCACAGTCACTGCCCTGTGTCACTGCTCTGCGTCACTGCTGTGTCACTGCTCTGTGTCACTGCATTGTCACTGCCCTGTGTCACTGCTCTGCGTCACTGCTCTGTCACTGCTCTGTGTCACTGCTCTGTGTCACTGCCCTGTGTCATTGCACAGTCACTGCCCTGTGTCACTGCTCTGTCACTGCCCTGTGTCACTGCTCTGTCAGCACAGGCCACAGGATTAGACACAAGGACAGTCTGATCCACACTGGGCTGTGCATCATTCCAGTTCCAGCATTCCACAGAGGAACTGGAAGGGAAGCCTGGGGAGAAAGCTGCTGCTGGTGGGGCCGGGCAGTGCCCAACTCCAGGTGGGGAGGGTCCAACCCTGTCCCAGATGTGCTGGGACTCTCTGATAGCAAAGAAGAGTCAAGGAGCAGTGTTTGAAGCATTGCTGGAAGTGCTCCCAGCAATAGCAGCTTTTCATTCCCTGACCTGAAGAGACCTGCTGGCCCTGCCTGCCTTGTGTTAGCCCAGCAGCAAGGAACCAGCCAGGAGGGGACCAATTCCCAGGAAAAATGCCTCATCCATCAGCCTTCAACCTTTTCTCTTTCTCAGCTCTGTGTCTTGCTGCTGTCTCGGGCCAGTTTTTCTCCATCAGAGATCCCTCACCGTTACAGGGCTCTGTGCAGTGAACCAGGTGCAGGGTGGACATTCCAAAGCTTTGCAGAAAGTTAAAGGGTTCCAGTTTCACAGGGGTGAGCAGCAGAATGTGTGTTCCCAGGTGAGATTTGGTGTTTCTTGGTGCTGGGAGATCGCTCTGTGTGGCTTGAGCCTGGTGGGCTGGAGATATCTGGAGGTGGATTGTGGTGGATGCTGGAACAGCTCCAGCCGTGCCCAACAAAGCCCTCAGTGCCAGCAGCCCCCGGGGCTTGGGGCTGTGTCCCTCAGCCAGAGGTTATGGAGGTGTGAAAGTGCCTGACTCAGACTTTGCTTAATCCTGCAGAGTCCTAAGGGAGGGGGCCCTGTGGTTTGGATTTATTCCCTACTTAGGTCAGACAACACTGGTGTAGCAGGAAAACAAAGGGCTAGGTAGTCCTAGTCCTACTCCTAGTCCTAGTCCTAGTCCTAACACAGCTAAACCTCAACATATTTCCACGAGCAGGAGAAATGAGGAGTAATTTTGAACCAAACCACTACACCCAACACAGTTCAATGGCTGGAGCTGAGGCTTCAGTGGCCCAGAACAAGCTTGAACAACATTTTAAGTCCAGGGAGAAACCTCCTGAGTAGATTTTTGTCTTCCTGCCACTAGGAATAGAATTTTGCAGATTTCCAAAGGTGTTGTCCCATCCTTTCCAGAGTGGGATTTGAAGCAGCTGAGGAACTTGCACATGAGCAGAAAAATAAACAATAGGAGTAGGGCCTGACCCTGAGGTTTTGGTGTCCTCAGAGAGGAGATGACAGAGGGAAGGGCAGGATATTTGCTGGCAGGAATCTGTGCCCAGCCATGCCACCAGGTGGGACAGGGCTGCTGTGGCTTGGCAGCCACCACTTTGTGTGTGTGACAGTGACACAATTGTGTCACCCAGCCCATCCCCTCTGGTCCCTGACAACCACAAAAACACAGAGGCCGTGGAGGGATTTTGCTTTCTGTTCCTAAGAGAAAAGGGACAAACTTTGGATGGGGCTCTGGGTAACCTGAGGTACCTGTTCATTGCAGGGCTTGGAATTAAATGGCCTTTAAAGCTTCCTTCCAACCTAAATATTCTGTAATTACATGATTTTGTGCCCTCTCCGCCTGCTCTTGTCTTTTCCTGACACATTTATTGCTTTGGCCATTGTAGCCTCAATTTTTGAAGGTTTCTGATCTTTGTAATCTTCTGATCTTTGGTCTTTTAGACAGCAGCATTTTGTCATCACAGTGTGGGCAATAATCATTCCATAACTGCTTCTGTCTTACAGCAAAGGAAAATAATTCTGGCCTGGACTTAAAGGAAATGTCACACACCTCAGGCCAATGGGGGAAAATTGATCCTTGTGCTGACAATTGAACAGCCATGGAGATGTTCTTTTGCCGCTTGGAAAGGTCATCTTCCCTCTTCCTCATGTCCTCCCAGACACTGTCTGGCACATGCCATGGACTGCATCTCCTTTTTGGTGATGTCCCCAAATCCACCTTCCAGTTAATTGTCATGGAATATCCACCAGAATCATGGAATCTCCTGAGCTGGAAGGGGCCCACAGGATCATCCATTCCAGCCCCTGTCCCTGCCCAGACCCCCCAACAACCCCACCCTGTCCATCCCTGGAGCTCTGTCCAAAGGCTCCTGGAGCTCTGGCAGCCTCGGGGCTGTGCCCATTCCCTGGGGAGCCTGGGCAGTGCCAGCACCCTCTGGGGAAGAACCTTTCCCTAAAATCCAACACTAGGACCATGTCATCTCCAGCTGGGTGATACCTCTAAGCCTCATTCAGGAGCTCCTGGGCTCCTGTCTCAGCTTTTCCAAGCTGCAACTTTGCAACATAAAAGCTTGGGATGCTCTTCACCATCTGCCTGATGCACAGCTCCCTGTTCCTGTGCCTGTCCCTTCAGTCACATTGTTGCCAGGTTACAGCAGAGCTGCCAGCACAGAAATTCCTGCAGGGAAGCAGCTGTTTTCCCTCTAATCCTGCCCAGGTGTGTCCCACGGAGAGGCTGCTGCTCCACCTGACAGTGCCCTGCAGAGCGGCCCCGTTCCCACTTCAGCAGTGAAGCATTTTAATTAATTGTCAACAGTTTTTTAATATATAGATTTAGCAACTCTGCCTGAGTAAATGCTGTTTGAGAGATTAAATTCTGTTTGGATTAATGGCCTCTGACAGCTTTTCCTACTTTGCAAACGAAGTGGGTTTGAAGTGTAATAAAACAGAGCGTGGGATGCATTGAACACGGGGAGCTGCTGGAGCTGGGAGCCGAGGGAAGCCTCGGCAGCCTCCATCCAGAGGAGCCCTCAGGGTGGACAAACACAACTTCCAGGCACAAAGGGCTTTGTCTGATATGGTTTGTACTCTCCCAATGCCTGGTGTCCTGTTTTTCCACCTCCATCCCCACTCCAGGCACACCTTGGGCTGTTCCTTCTCCTTGGGCCATGGTGGAGAGGAGAATAAAGCACATAAATGGGAGTTCTACTTCCCAGGAAAGCTCAGAGAAGACAGGATATGGATCCCAGGTGTGGGTTTCCCCTGGTTTTACAGCCAGTCCCAACTGGATCACCCTTTTCGATGGAGCATGACAATGATTAGTGAAGCCTTTCCAGCAGGGCACAGCGTCTGTTCCATGCGCTGTTCCCATTCCATGTTTTTGAGGCTGAAGTGCAGTTTAGAGACCCAGACCAGGGAGAGAGGGGAATGAAGAAACAGAATCACCAGGGAGCTGCAGCCGGGCACTGCTGCTTGGGCTGAGCCAATGCTACAGGAGGGCTGCAGCCAGCTGGGAATCTCTGTCTCCAAACCTTAGGAAAATGCCCTGATAGCCTCCTTTCCATGGTATAACACAGATTTCCTCCTTTCCATGGTATAACACAGACTTCCTTCTTGCCATGATATAACACAGACGTCCTCTGGGTTGCTGGGAAGAGCAGGAAAGACCTTGGAGATAATGCCCACATGTCTAGGAGCAGGATTAAGGTACCTGCTCCTTTGTGCCCCAGGTTTATAAACTCCCCCAAGACAGAGATGAGGCTCAAGAACCAGGAGCTCTGGAAAGGATATCCCACCCAAAATTACTCTGTCATTTGCATGGAAACCTGACACATCCTGTCCCCAAGGCACCTTCACAAACCCTGAGGTGCCTTCCCTGCACATTTCACAGAAATATTTCAGGGGATGATGAAGTTCTGTTTCCTTATTCCCAGGAAACTTGTGTTGTGTAGTTTTGGTTTGGATCTCAACAGGGGCGTTGGCTCAGAGCCCACCTACCCTGATCTGTCCTGATCTGTCATCATTCAGAGTTTTAGGACAGCTTGAGCTTCCTGCTCATGGAAATCTGGGAGTTGGGATGCACAAAACCATCAAGACAAAATCCAGGAGAAGGAGGAGCAGCAAACTCCCTTCAGCTGGGCAGGTGCCCAGCTCCTCCTTTAATGAACTTGTTGAATTTCTGAGTGTTTTAAAGAGAACTGGAGAACTCTTAAATGTTTTATTCATGAAAGTGGAACTTAAAGACATTAAAGCACACGGGTTGTATGACAGTTTTATGAACTTGAAATGAATGATCATAACAAAGGACTCCAAATGTATTAGGAAGTAATTATCAAATACCTTGTTAATGGTATCCAGGAGCTCTATAATGTGACCGAGCACTGCTCTGAACTCTAAACCCTCATGTGATTATTTTGGGGCTGGGAAGGAGCAAACCTCAGCTTCAAAGGCAATGAAAATGTTCATTACAAATAACATTCAATAAATAACAATAATCAGGATTAATGGCACTGTCAATGCTGATTCAGCCAGAAGGAATTTTTTGAAGTTAAATGTGTACCCAAAAATCATTTGAAGCAGAAGTTGTTTTCCTGAATCGTATTATTTCATAGCAAAATCATTTCCTTGGACACACACAGACCTTCTCAGTGTGGCTGAACATGGATTGCCTTTCATTCAGGATGGAGGGGAAGCTGGGGGGGGGGAATGATTAGAGATAAGGGATGTTATCAACAGTAATTCACTGGAGCATTCGCTGAATCAATGGGAGTCTTTAAAGTGAAATTGTGGTGTCTCCTTCCTAAAGCTCTGCTTAAAATCAGACCCACGTGGGGGCACAGAACACACAGTGCAAACTACCGGTGTCAAACCAGAATTGCCACCTCTCGGGAAAATCCAAGACCCCAAAATTATATTTTACCCTATGTTGATTCACAAGGCAGGTTAGAAAAATCCCCTAAATATTTCATTTTGGCACTGCAAATATTTTGGTTTGGCTGCATTTTAACACTTTATAATCTCTTTTATCCATAGGCAAATTATTCACGTTATAGAATACCCATGCCATTAGCATTGGATGGGCCTCAGTGCTTCCATGAAGAAATGGATCCCAATTTCCAACCCGGCCCTCCTCTCCTCCTGTCCCTGTTCCCTGGGAGCAGAGCCCGACCCCCCCGGCTGTCCCCTCCTGGCAGGGAGTTGTGCAGAGCCACAAGGGCCCCCCTGAGCCTCCTTTGCTCCAGGCTGAGCCCCTTTCCAGCTCCCTCAGCCTCTGCTGGGGCTCCAGCCCCTTCCCAGCTCTGTTCCCTGCCCTGGACACGCTCCAGCCCCTCCAGGTCTCTCTTGTCAGGAGGGTCCCAGAGCTGCCCCAGCGCTGGAGGTGCCCCAGCAGTGGCAGCACAGGGGACAGGCACTGCCCTGCTCCTGCTGCCCCCCCAGGGCTGGCACAGCCCAGGTGTCCTTGGCCTCTTGGCCACCTGGGCACCCCTGGGCTCGTGTCCAGCCACTGTCACCAGCCCCCCCCAGGACCCTTGCCAGCTTCCAGCCCGGAGCGTTCCATGGGGTTGTTGTGACCGAAGTGCAGGGTCTGACACCTGACCTTGTTGAGTCTCACCCCACTGTCCTTGGCCCATGAATCCAGCCTGTCCAGATCCCTCTGCAGACCCTTCCCACCCTCCAGCACAGCCACACTCGCCCAAACTGGTGTCATCATGAATTTGCCAAGCAATGAGATATTAAAGAAGATTTTAACCAGGGCTGGCCCCAGTCCTGAGCCCTGGGGACACCAGAGAGGAGCTTTCCCAGGCCCCAGAGGAACAAGCAGTGGCTGGTGTTTCTGACCCATGTCCCTTGTCCCTGGGAAGGATGACTGGGCCAGATTTGGAGTATCATAAACCTCCAGATGTGGTGGTTAAGGCAATCAGAGCCCCAGGCTGTGGGGAACATCCAAAGTTACTGATGTGACCCTGCAGGAGGGTCCCATAAATCTGGAAATGCTGCACCAAACCCTCAGTGTGCTGCTGTCATCCTGGCATTCAGTTATCCAAGGTGTCCTGGTTCCCCAGTGCCCTGTGAATGGAGAGCTGGATGAGTCCAGCAGCTGGTTTTGTACCAGCCAGATAAAAAGGGCCACAAATAATAAATCAGTGACTCAGGCCAGAATAAATAATCTTTTTTCCCCTGTGTTCTTGGCAAATGGGCTCAGGATCACAGCAGAGCCCAGAGGAAATGCCCATGGCTGAGAAGGATTTAGGAATTCAGGAGCCTTTTGTGGATCAGGCAGTTACCAGAATAGAAGGACTTGCTTTAATTATTGGTTTGTTTTTCCGGGAGTGCCAAGCAGCCACTCCTGCTGTAATGAGGGCACTGAACCAAGGGGACTCCTCTGAACCCGAAGGTGTTTAATCCCCAAAGCTGTAGCTGGGGCCTTAATCTGCCTTTATTTGGAGCCAGGAGCACAGGAAATGGAAACTCTCTGGAAAGATGGATGTGCCCCACTTGCTGCTGCAGAAGACACTTCACTGGCCACTCCCAGAAATATCCCTTAATTCTTTCACCCGTGGAAGCAGTTTTGTTACCACAGAACCACATCAGGTTGTTCTGGCCCAGTTTACCAGTGGCAGCCTTTGATCTGTGTAATTCCATTTGCCATTCACTGAACTGACTTTGATATTTTTCATCCAACCTTTATTGTACAGATTTTAACACTCACGTTCCAAAGGCGAGCCAGAGGCACTAATTTTGGGGTTTTAGATAGAGGTGCTGCACTCGTTACTCTGCAGTCACCCCAAACCTGATAAAGCTGCTGGATGAATTTGCTGCAAGTGTGGCTTGGCTTGCTGTCATTCCAAACTCTGGATGGAGGTTATGGAATCCCCTTCTCCTGAGTTCGTCCTCTCAGCTTCTCTCCACTGTAATTGTGACCTCTTCTCCCAGCCAGGCTTTGCTCCCTTTGGCAATTCCTGCACCATTTCAGCACCAAATTCCAAATTTTCATTCCAAATGCTGCCTGAGCCTCCCTTAATCTCATCTCCACCCCTCCATTATCACACCTGCAGAGCCTTCCTTGCTCTCTTTTAAATGGAATGACAGGAAAAGCTCCACCTCTCTGCCCTCAGTACCTTTTGAAAGTCCAACTCCAACACTCAGGGTTTTTCATTGTATTTCTGCTTTTCCCAATGGCAGGAAATTATTCCCCATTCCTCAAGCCCCACTTCAATGCACTAAACTTTGCTGAACTATTAATTACTTATTAATTGGATGGTGCAAACAATAAACATGCCAGAGTGTCTCACGATCTAAGATTTAGCTCTTTAATAAGCACATCCAGGAGCTGAAAATCTGCTGGCATTAAACCTTTGGAGATAAAGCAAATTATAACTTCAGCTTTCTTTCTCAAACATGTTCTTAATGTTGGAAATTTTAAACAGAGGGAAAAAAAGACACCCACATAAAAGCAATTGTGAACAAATCGGTCCTGAATATGAGTAGCTCAGCAAACAAAAAGTTCTTAACCAGGAGAGCAATGGCAGATTTCCAAACATTGGGCTGAGGGACTCTGATCCCTTCCCATCCCTTTAATCTCTAAAGAAACTTAATCTCAGCAGGATGATTTGAAGAAGGACTTCACCCAGGAAATATCATCACATTCCCAGGCAGCTGGGAAAGCCTCAGATGAAGGCATGACCTGGCCAGATCACTCAGGATCACATTCCTGGGCATGTCAGGATCTCTCCGTGTTTGTTTGCCCGTGTTCATCTGGGGGCAAGGCCGAGGGACTGGAGGATGAATGGCTGTGGGATAGTGAAGGGTGGTGCTCTGGGTGTGCTCACAGGAGCCTGTGAACTCCAAAAGCTCCTAAATCTGTCACATCAGCTTCCCCTCAACACCGCAGCGAGAGCAGCAGGCGGAGGAAGGAGCCCTGAGCCTGTGGAAAGAACTCCACTGGTCAGGGATGGATGTAAAACCCTCCGATTCCAGGAGAACTGCAGCCCTGCCCATCCCAGGATAGTCAGTGGAGCAAGATAAAGGAAAATCAAGGTCAGGCTTCTTGGAAATTACACAAAGTTTAATTTTTTTTAAGAAGAAAATGGTTTTGTTTTGTTCGCCTTTGCGCGGGGGGAAGGGAATTGAAGTTTCTTTTCAAAGGAATGTTCCACCACTCAGGCCTGATGAGCTGAACATCTCAGCAGACTGGGAGTAGCAGAGAAGACACACAAAAGATAATGACCATTAACGACCATTAACAAACACCAACTCCAAACATCGCCCCTGGCATGGTCCGAGACACTTGGGCTGGGAAAAGAGAGATAACAATGAGAACCTAATTAACATCGGAGGGGAAGGGATCAATAACCAACAGGAAACCAAATACCAACAATTGTGTAACTTAGGACCAATGAACATTGAACCAGTGAATTTCTCCAGGTTTTGACTGAATAAATATGTGAAAAATTCAGTAAAATTAATGTGTGATGGAATTATTTTCTCTGCACAACCTGGGCAATGTGTGGATGAAATGATTTCTGTTGCTCCTCCTGGCCAGAATAAAATAATGCCTTGATTCTGTCAGGAAAATTATTCCACAAACACCAGAGGTTTATGTCCAAAAAGGAGACAGAGGATTTCTTTTACTTCATTCGAATAAAGGGAGAGGCCATGGGGCATTCCCCTGGGGTCTCTCTCCAGTTTTTGGAGGATGCAGCCTCCTTTTTATCCTCATTTCCCAGCTGCATTTCCCTTCTCTCTTTCCCCATTGGCTGAGGTACTTGAGAGGTACAGACTTCCAGGAACGCCTGATGTAAAACCCTTCTTTTTAATTTTTTTTTATTCTTATGGAATTTAGGGGTTTTCCCCATTGTTTCTTTCATCTTTCAATATCCAGTTTCATTTGTCAGCAAACCTAGTTTGTTTTTAAAGGCAGCTATCATTTCCCATTCATCAATCAGTGGAATCCTTCCCATGGTTTCTTTTATCTCTCAGTGCTGGTTTTATCTACCAGCAGGCCCACAGCTTGTTTGTAAAGACAAGTCTGTCATTGCTCTCAATTCTCTAGCACTGAAGGTGTTGTTGGAGGGTTTTGGTTCGTCCCGCAGCTCCGGTGACAGGCTGGCTGTGGGATCACCTGAGCAGAGGAGGATTGCAGGCAGAGAGCTCTGGGACAGCCCCTCGGGATGGGCCTGGATCTGCTGCTGAGGGTCCCTTCCCAGGTACGAAGCAGGGCTGTCACCTTGTCACCTTGTCACCTTGTCACCTTGCAGGCTGTGCCAGGCCTGCTGTGTGTGACTGGAGAGGGCAGGAGCCAATTCTGCTGCTGCTGGGAGAGGAGATGGGCCCAGGAGAGCCGGGAGTCTGTGTGGAGCAGGAGGAACCTTCTGCCCTGGTTGGGATGGGCTCTGGAGGTGGCAGAAATCCAGGATCGTTTGGGTGGAAGAGATCTTAAAAATCATCCCACCCAGTGCCACCCCTGCCATGGGCAGGGACACCTTCCACTCTCCCAGGACACTCCAAGCCCCATCCGACCTGGCCTTTGTCAGGAAAATTAATCCACAAACACCAGAGGTTAATACCAAAAAAGGAGACAGAGGAGCCCTGTAAATTTATTTTAATAAGGGGAGAGGCCATGGGGCTTTCCTGTGCGGTCTCAAATTTTTGGAGGACACAGCCTCCTATTTATCCTAATTTCCCAGCCACGTTTCCCTCTCTCTTTCCCCATTGGCTGAGGTACTTGAGAGGTACAGACTGATACCTGAGATTCCCCTCTAATGTATAACCCTCCCTTTTAATTTATAATTTTTATGGAGTGTATGGTTTTTCTCCATTGTTTCTTGCATTTTTCAATATCCAATTTCATTTATCAGCAGACCTACAGTTTGTTTGTAAAGGCAAATATCTTTTTCCATTCATCAATCAGTGGAATCCTTCCCAGGGTTTCTTTTATCTCTCTGTGCTAGTTTTATCTACCAGCAGACCCACTGTTTGTTTGTAAAGACAAGTCTGTCATTCCTCTCACCTTGGGCACTGCCAGGGATCCAGGGGCAGCCACAGCTGCTCTGGGCACCCTGTGCCAGGGCCTGCCCACCCTCCCAGGGAACAATTCCTTCCCAATATCCCATCCCTCCCTGCCCTCCTTCAGCTTAAGGCCAGCACTGACCCACACGTGCATCCAGGGAATCTCCCAGCACCTTCCCAGGAGGAACAGCTCCAACACCTCTGCGTTCTCCAGCAAGGAAGGCCCCAAGCCCCAGGATTCTCCTCTCTCCAGACAGATCCAGGAGGGATTTCAGCCTCCCCAGCACAACCCAAACCCGTTTCTCGAGGAGCTGCTCAAGTGCTCTCAGGCTGAGAGACCCAAATTGCTGTTACCTGGTAATGCATGACTGCTTCCCTCAGATAATGGGGTTTATCTGAAGCAGATTTGATGGGTTGTTATAAAATAATGTTAAGCACAACGAAATAATCAGCTGCCACCATGATTTCTTAAAAAAAAAAAGCATCATTAAAGTTGTAAACATCACAACAGCTATTGAAAGGAATGGGTAATACAGCAGTGATTTTTTTTCCAATAAGTATTTTGGAGGTGATGTATTGGGGATGTATCAATTATTTATCTCTCACAACGGTTGAAATGTGCACTTTAATAAAATGTAGAAAGGTTTTTAATTTTTCTGAACAATAAATGTGATTGATTTTGTGCCTAGCATGAAGAATAGATTGACTCTAATGTCTCTTCTTGTATTTTTTTGTGTTGTTTTATGTGGAAATCTGGAGTTTAATAGATTAAAAAAAAAGCCTCCACTAAAATGGCCAGAAAGAAGGATAAATCTCATTAACTCCAAATTCCTCATTTTCCATATGCAAATATGGAAAGATTCCCATTATCTTTTTTTTCATCTGCATCACAGTGTTTGTCATGTTGATTTGTCCTGTATTTCCACAAACATTTAGGATTATTAATAATTTAGAAAAGAGGTTTAATTTCGGTTAATGAATTCATGCAGGCAAAATAAACAAGCAGGAGAAGCAGCCAGGGTGTTACAGGCATTAAACACATTTTGCTGTCTGCTCTTATCCCGTGATCCTGCTTTAAACGTGGAGCAGTTTCTCCATGCAACACCTGAGTGCAAATCCAGGGAGCTGCTGGAGCCAGGGGAGTTAACTCTGATTTATCGCTGTGCTTTCATTCCAGCAGCTTTTATTCCAGCAGTTTTTATTCCAGCAGCAGGCACAGCTCCGGAGCATCGGAATTGCTCCTTATTCCCAGCGCTCTGGGCTGGGAGTGATTCTCACCTGAGAGGGAATTCAGCTCCTGCAGGGGCTACAGGAGCAGGGCAGGCATCTCCTGGGAATTGCCCTGGGAAGAGCCTCTGTCCTTGAGGATTTCCCACCTGCTTCTTGGCTTTTCTTCCAAGAGTTTTCGGTGGAAGCTTCAGCTTTGCTGAGGTGGTCTCACCCTGACCCACAGAACAGTGCAGGTGACACTGCTTCAGTCAAAGCTCAGATCCATGGAATTTAGGTCTGTCCTGTGCCTGACATTCCCAGCTTATGTTCCAAAAGGCTCCACACAGGAATGATAGAATTAATTAATGATTTAAATTGGAGCCCTGGAATTGCTAGCTCTGCATATTTAAGATTTAACTTGAAATTTTCCTTTCACTATTGATGGCAAATGACAGCTTGGCCTGAAACCCTGGTTCAGAATTCCCTCTTTTTTCTTTGCATCTGAATTCAATGTCAAAGCCCCAGGATTCAGTCCCCTCTTGTCACAGCAGTGCCTGAACACCTGTGGCAGTGGGTGACAGCTTTTCTTGGAGCGGCTTCAAGTTGTTTGCTTTATTATTAAAGTCAAATTCCGTGTTCCTCTTCCACATTTCTGGATGCAGAGAATCCATGATGGGAACCAGCAGAGTTTGTCCAGCATTTCCAGTTGTGCTGCTCTTGACCTGCCTCCAAATTCCTGGAGAAGTTCAGCACTTGGGATGAGGTTGAGGCAGCCTCTCTTCACCCCAATTCCCTGATTTTCTCCAGCTGGAACAAGGTGTTCAGGCACTGAAATCCTTGCTCAGCTCTCCTTTCCTGGAGTGATCCAGTCCTGCCTCTCTGGAGCTGCATCCAAGCTGCTTTTAGAGCTCAAGCCCTGCAGGATTTCCCAAAAAGCACTTGAATCAACCAGAGATTTCCTGGATAATTACTGAGTCTGCTTCATTGAGCCTGGTTTATTGAGCCTGAATGAAGAGTTTGTCCCATTCAAAATTTCACAGTTTACTACAATTCTCTATTGGCTTTTTTATGAAGAAAATTTCTTCATAATTTCTCATTTCATTGCTTTCTTCTCTAAAATCTGCTCTGGGTGCATGAACCCCTTTCCCTTCCCAAGCTCTTGGACTGCTCAGCTCCAGGAATGTCCTTTCAAACTGCCCCAAGAGCAAATTATTCTGATTCTGAAATCTGCTTAACCAAACACCCGAGGCAACAACCTAAACTGATTAAATTGTAGTTTCCTTATCATGACTCACAAGGTCCTGGACTGTGTTTTTACTGAACAAAGGATTTTTTTGTGGTTTTCTGCAAGCAAACCTGCAATAATCATGGGGTGTACAAAGGCCAGGCTGTCACCTCCTGGCCCTGAGGCAGAGCACAGGTCACAGTCAGCATGGGGGATGGGGGGAGGGGAGGCAGGGATGGGATGGGATGAACCCCCCTCCAGGAGGTGCCTGTTCCAGTCACTGAGAGTTGTGGAGCATCTCCAGACACCTGAGGTTCCCAAAAGCTCAATCCATGGTGTGGGGACATGTCCCACTCTCCATGCCCAGGGCATGTCCCACCAGCAGCAGGAGCTGAGATGGGAACACAGAGGGTTTTGTCCAGAAGACTTCTCAGGGGGAGTGGTTCACATCCAGCATCTTCTGTCCTTCCTGGCTGGCCAGAGTTTGGCGTGGGAGGTGTGGGTAAGGTTGTGCTTCAGAGATTTATGGCATTTCAAGGGGGCCTGCTGTGAGGAGAGAGCTGCCAGCACCCTGAGGTGCCTTGCCCTTTACCCCAGCACCCCGGGAAGGCACCACCTAAAGAAGCAGGTGATGTCTCCCTGTCCCAGACCAGGAGTGGCTGTTCATGAAGAGCCACAACTCAGCAGCTGCAGAGAGCAGGGACAGCCCCACCGTGGCTGGACCGGTTGGAGTTCTGCTCCAGCTCTGCTCAGTCCTTGGACTGGGGCAGAGGCAAAGAAAAGCAGAGCTTGACAAACCCCAAAGCATGGCCTTGGTGAGAAATTGGATTTTTTATAGAAGGAGGAAGATTCACAGGTGGTGGTGTTCTCCTCACTTCCATTATTGTCCATTGGGCTTCCAAGGCTTCCAATCAAAATGAGGTGTTCCTGTGCAAGTATTTCCATGGCTCCAGAATCCTCTCCCAGCCCATCCAGCTGCCCAGGGCCACTGGCACTGCCCTTGGCACAGCAGGAGCCTGTGAGGTGCTGCCTCTCCAACCCCAAACCGACCCTGAGGAGCTGACACTGCAGCCCAGCCTTCCCAGGCACCCCCAGGTCTGGGAACAGATGTGTCCTTTCCACAGCTGCTCTGGTGGTGACAGTCACATCTCTGCCTCGCTGCTGCCCCTCTCAGCACTGCTGTCACCAGCTGCTCCTGGACAGGCACTGCTGACTCAGCAAACGAAGCTCTGGAAATCCTCACAGTTCTCTGCCTCTGTGGCCAAATTGTATCCATCTGGAGCATCAGGGCCAGGCTACTCCTGCCTGGGAGTGTCCAGAAGTGAGCTGGGCTCTGTCCTGCTCTGGCAGCTGCCACTTCCTGATGTCCCAGGCCAGCCAGGGGCTGCCTGCAGTTCAGTGACATTGATCCTACTCCCAGTGTCTCCCCTCTTTGCCAAAAGCCATCCTTGCTTTGCTGCAGAAGCGCTTTGGAAAGAGCTAATTTGGGGAAGAGAGAGGAGCAGCTTAATTGATCGAAATGTCATCTACTTATACACTTGTTTAGCTTCTAGAAATGAAGATGAATATTGTGTGTGTTTCATGCTGAAACAGACCATTTAATCCCAAAGCAGTAAGGGCTGAGGACTCAGTGCCCAGCCTGGGGTGTCCATGAGTGGTATTGGCAAAAGATTGAATGGAATAACAAACTTGGAGCAGTCGGAATCGATATCAAGGAGGTGTCCCTTCAACTGGAGCTATTTAACTGCAGCCAGATAGCATCAGGCTGCAGAAAGAAATGGCACTGAAGCAAGGAAAAGACACCCGAACATGAATTTTAAGGTCCCTTCATTAGCACAGATGGAACTCTATCCAGTGGCTGAAGAATGACTCCCAGCTGGAGCTGTGGCTCTGGGGAGGGCAGTGGTGCATTCCTGCCTCAGGTGGGGCTGAGCAGGGGGAAGGGGCACTGCCAGCACCCCAAGGGTGCAGCCTGACCCTGTGTGTGCCCCTTGATCCTGTGCCAGGGGGCAGCCAGGAGCCAGAGCTCCCTTTTCCTGGGCAGACAGACTGTCCGGGTGTCCCTGCAGACACTCCCCACCTGAGGAGCTACACAGAGCCCAGGGGTGCCAGCACTGCCAGCAGACACAGGGATGTGTCCACAGGGTCAGGAGTGTTTGTGTCCATGGATTTCCACCTCTGGGTGAGCCGAGCTGATCCACAGCACACCCCACCCTTCATCCCACCGGCTCTGCCGGCATTCCTGTCACACAGGATCAGCTCATGAGTCCTTCACCAAGCCCAGCTGGGAATTCCTCTGCTTCCATTTGGAGCTGAGGGACAGATTTGCAGTCCAGTTTCAGTGCAGCAGAGGAGTCAAGGACAGACCGAGCAGTGCCAGGAATTCCTTCAGTGTTCCTTGTACTGGCACTCAAGACAGGAGGGAAGGTTTTAAATCAGGCATCATTTTCCCCTTGAATTTTGGCTGGAGAGCAGATCCTGCTCCTCACAGTACCTGACTCTGGCACCTCCCACTGTTCCTATCAAGAGTGGCTTCACTGAGCTGAGGTGGCAATCTGTGCTTTCCCAGATCTTCTGGACGGGATTGAAATATCCTTCTCTCAGGGTCATCTTGCTCCCTACTCCGCAGCCACTGGGTTTGGAGAGGCAAGGTGACAGCAGGCAGGAGGTCACAGCTTAGGGAATGTCTGGCAGAAGTCCCAGTGCTGTTCCCAAGGTTTCTGTTGTGCCGGATATGCTCCAGGAAAGTGAGTTTTTAGTGGATCCTCCACTGTTCAACCTTACTGGGGACACAGACAGATGGATTAGACACCAAATACCTTATCTTGACTGTTTGGGAGGTTAGAACTTGGTCATTTATCCATAAACTGACTACAGGGAGATGAAACTGATTTTTTTTCTTCCTGCTGAAGAACCCTCTTCAGCAGGAAAAGAACCCAGAACACAAAACAAATATAAAACACAAACAAGGCTTAAATTTTAAATGTAAAGTTCATCATTATCTTACTTGGAAGGTGCCATTTGGGATGGAAAGGTGGCTGTGGGATCTACCAGAGCTTCCACTAAAAGTACATCCAGTTTTCAACACGCTCCAGTGCCCAGCTCTTGGATCTTTTGGAGAAATGACCTGGGGACAAAAGTGATTGTGCCTCAAGAGGCTCAGAAATGCACCGGGGCTGCTGCTTGAGGTGCTTTAAGTTGTACAAACAGCTGGAGATGCTGAGAACGGACATTTCTGGGTTTGAAGCCTAGTTACCACAGGGACAGGAAGCACAACAATCCCAGAGCCATTCCTCATGGATGCCAGGGTTATTCCCACTGAGTTATACATCTGTTCTTCGGTCACAGAGGAATTTCCTTCCAGACACCTTTAAGGTGCCTCTTGTCCTGTCACCTGTCTGGCCTGTGGATCCATTCTCCACATTCCTCCTGTTGGTCAGGAAGGATCACATCAGTTCCAAAGCAGGGAATCTGGGAATTTTGGAAACCTCTGTGCAGGGCACCAACAGAGCTGCAGCCCACAGGGCCAGAAGGAGCTCTGCTCTCCCCCAGCTCCCAGAGGAAGTGGAGTGTTCCTCTCCTGGAACTGGAGAGAAGCCCCCCATTGAACCCATGTCCATGGAATGTGGAGCTGTGGCACTGGGAATAGGTGCAGCCCATCCCACAGGGAAATAAAGAAAATAAAGGGATATGATCACTAGTGAGTCAAGGGCCAGCTGGAAAAGTAATTAAGATAATTGAAAGCTGCAGCTGAGTCGAGGGGCCAGCTGGAAATATAATCAAGGTAGTAAAAGATTCCATATTTTTGTTAAGATTTTAAATAAGTTAAGTTAGAAATGTAGCTAGTAAGAATCACATACTCTAGTTAAAATGTAACAAAGATATTAGGAAAGTAAAGCTAGGAGTGTCAGGGGATAGGTGGAGTATTGTAAAACCATAAAAATAACTGGCCTTTAACAATAATTGAACAGATAAGTGGAAGCTTGGACCGTGACCAGCAGGCCAAAAAGTCCTGCCAACTGGACATGGGTGAAGAGTTCACCATGAGGAAGACAGCTTTCTTCCTCCCATACACCCATTTCCCTATTTCAACATCCCACCCACCCAATTAAGAGAAGACAATTGTGCAGCCATAATGAATATTCAGCTAATTATAATACAAAGCAGGCAGGTAATGATTATGTATTAGGTGTCCATAGAAACTGGGTGAGTATGTAAAACCTTTCTTGGATAAACAGAGAGCCCGAGTCCGCCACTCTCTGCACGTGCCTTTGGAAATGATTCTGCATGTGTCCAGGGCTGTCATAAATGCACCCTCTTTTCAGCTTTAATTAGTTGTAGAGTCGTTTGTCCATGCTTCACTGATTCTGTGGAGTTGTTAAGGTTGGAAAAGACCTCCAAGGTCACCAAGTCCAAGTTTTGCCTGAATCGCACCATGCCCACTAAACCTGCTGCTCCTGCTCAGTTTGTGAACAGGGATGCTGATTCCACCTATTCCAATGCTTAACCATTCTTCCAGTGAAGCCATTTTTCCTGATATCCAAGCTGAACCTCCCCTGGACTGAGCTGGAGCACACTAGGATAACTGTCCTCCCCAAAGGCAGGTATGGGTAATCCAGGCTCTGGCTGGTTCAGGGAAAGAGTGTCTGAAATCACATTCCAGCCATGGGAATATTTGATTCCAAGGGGCAGGCACAAGGGATCCATTCCTCCTAACTGACCAGATCAGCAGCTACAATGCCTTCATCTTCTTGTGAGCATCACAAGCTCAAAAAGCACCTGGAAAGTGGTGTTGAGCATTGTGAATGAACCCCAGGAGTCCTCAGGATGGAGCAAAGGGAGCCTGTGTGGGTTTACAGAGAATCCTGATGCAGGACCTGCAGAAAGGAGACCGAGGGAGCAAAGAGGGGTTATAAAAAACCTCAGGCACACGGGATGAGGTGGGAATGAATCCCTTGGCAATCACAAGGGGATGCTGGAGCTCAGGGATCCTTCACTGCAGAGAAATACCCTCATCACTGCCCTTAGAGAGACATCCAAGCCACCTGCAGTGGTGTGGGGCTGCCTGGGGGTGACTGCCTGGGTGAAAAGCACAGGAGGCAGCTTTGACAAGTGCTTCCCTCTCTTCCTGGGGCTTCCCAGAGCAGGAGCTGGAGTGGGAGTGAGAGAGCAGCACCAGGAGAGAAGGAACTGTGCTGGCATCAGTCCTTGTGTGCTTCCAGAGGTCCCATCCACGGGCGAAGGGGGGCAGGAGCTGCAATGTGCCGGTGGGAATGCAGCACATCGTTCCCATCAAGGAATTAAATTTCTATCCCTTGCCTTCCTTCCCCTGCTCTCTCTTTCCTTCCAGTGAAACCCTGTGCAGTGGAAGCTCTGGTTTAGTCCTGGGTGGTTCTGGGGACTCCATGCAGCACCCCCGGTGTTCCGTTGTGTTCCCCAGTGGAACATTCTCAGTCCACATAAATCCCCCAAAATAAAAGATCTACACCCATAAAGAGCCCCAAACCTGCCAGCAGCACTTTGATCCCTTACCTGCTTGGACAGCAGCTCACCTGGGCCAGGTGTTCTGCAAATTCCATTAACCCAGCAGGTTCAGGAGCTTGCTGATTTTCCAATGCCCCTTTTATTTGGGAATGTGGTGAGGGAGCAGAATAAATCCCCTGGGCTGTCACTGTGTGGATACACAGGGCACCAAGCCCCGTTATTGCAGCCCTGTGCCAAGTGGCAGCCGTGCCAGCCAGAGACAACAATGTTTAATTTATGGAGGACTGAGTTTTAATCAGTTTTTTATTGTTTGTGCCAGCAATAGATCAGTTTGATGGCAGTCCCAAAAATGCACCGCCAGCAAATCTCACCCATGCCATTCTCCTCCCAAGTTTGACATCAGTGTCTGCTGGGAAACAGGCAACCTGTGAAAGGCAGGGTTTAAATAAAGGGACCAGGCTGCAGCTCTTGTGGTGGTGTGGTGGGTTGGTGGCACTGCTGCAGTAAGGGCAGGTCTGGGGATAAATCTGTGCTCAGCCTCTTCTCACACTGAATCACGAGCTGCCTTTTTATAACCGAGGCAGCAGACACTGAGTGTGCACCTCCCTCGGGCTGCTGGGGCTTGTCTTCAGCATTAACTAAGCCCAGCTTTACTGAAATGGACCTTATTGACACACCTGGCTGGTCATTGTCTGTTTTTTCATGTGTTAAACTCCAAATCTCTCTCCAAACTCCCCAAATTCCCACCATCTCCAGTGTAACCCTGGCCTGGCCACCCCATGCGCTGTGATGAGTCATGATGGGAATAAAATTCCATTACTTGGGCAGAGCTGTGGGGAAGAGAGAGGAGCCTTGGCTGAGGTGATTTATTTTACAGTCAAATGAAAATACAGGAAACACATTTGCTGCTCCATTTTCAGCCAGTTAAAGAGGGAAAAGATTTGGACCTGAATCCAGCCTGAGAGTGAAGGGTTTGGTCCAGTCTAGGTCTGGTTTTGGGAGGTACTCTCTGAAAATAAGGAATTAGTTCAATTGAATCTCGTGTGACACCACAAGAAATCCAGGAGAAGTGGTTAAATATTGTTATTGCTATTGCCATGCACAGATAACTGAGAGTCCTCATTGCTTTGGTCACTTCTCTCCCACAATGCCTGATTTATTCCATGTGTCCTTGGCCCTCAGGGCAGTGCTGGAGTGACTTTTCCACTCAACAGGATATCAGATGCCAAAGCAGTGCCAAGAAAAATGCAGAATGAGCATGAAGGGGGTCTGAAGATATAATAAAATCAAATATGTTTTTACAGTGAGGACAACATTTCCCAACAGATTTTTGTTATGGAAAATGAAGGGCCTTGTTAGACTAAAAGGCATCAGAAGTTTAAGCTCTAAAGGACCCAGCTTCTTTAGGACCACTCATTTTGTTTTCAGAAGGGACTTAACATCCAATTATTAAAGGTACTGAGATCTCT
The DNA here is from genome assembly GCA_013399835.1 of Leptocoma aspasia. Classification (NCBI taxonomy): domain Eukaryota; kingdom Metazoa; phylum Chordata; class Aves; order Passeriformes; family Nectariniidae; genus Leptocoma; species Leptocoma aspasia. Next base: position 11,726 of record VXAX01005593.1, on the reverse strand, counting down.
GGAGTTGCGGTTGGTGCATAAACACTTGTTAAAAAACCCCAAACCAAACCTGCATGACAGAGCCAGAGAAAGCAGGGTGGAACAAATCCAAAGGAATCACTTCTTCCACCCCCCTGACCCAAGGGAAGCTCTGGGGCCTTCAGCAAAGGGGTCTGGAGAACTATTCCTGCTCCAGGAAGCATCCAGCAAGAATCTCCACAGCAAACCCTGGAAAAATTGATGGCAGTGTTTAACTCCTCACACTGGACTTTTCTTAATGATGAATCTGAATTTCCCTGGGTGTGATTTAATTACCTCCTCTCCTAAGCAGAATGAACAGGCAGAACAAATTACTCCCTTCCTTTTCATGGAAACCATTTCTGGATCTGCAGCCTGTGAGGTTTCCCTCAAGTTTCCTTCCCTAAATCTCTCCAATTATCCCAGCCTTTTTTTGCAGGTTACCTCCAATAATTCTCGTTCTCACTGCTCAGTGTTTTCATCCAGCCTTGAATTGTGTGATGGATTTTCCAGGTCATTTCTGGTTTCCCAAGGTCCTCCAGAGTTCCAGCCCTGCCCTCCCAGGTGCTGTTGGCTGCTCCTTGGGTGAGGTGAGAGCAGGGCTGGTACCCCCAGGGTCTCTTGGCAGCCTCTGGTAATGTCCCAGACCTCTGTGAGCAGAAATTTGTCACCCTGGGGACGGTCAGGCATGGCAGAGGCTGTCCAGGGAGGCTGTGTCTCCATCCTGGGAGCTTTCCAACACCAGGCTGGAGAAAATCCTGAGAAACCTCAAGTTTGAGGTCTGACCTCAGAGTTGCTCTGAGTAGTTCAGTCTTTGGTGTGGGTGACTTCCAGTGATTCCCTTCTAATTATTCCCTTCTAATAATTCCCTCTGAGCCTTTATTATCCCTTTATTCCCCTCCCCTAGAAAGAAATTTTGATTGGAAAGATGCTCATGCTGCACACACCCCTGCCCAGAGTGGGGCCACGGGACAGCTCGTTAGTGGAGAAACCCCACAGTGTCCTGGATCCCCCTGCCATGGTCACTGGGATCATTCACAGCACCCGGAGCCACATGGCATCACAGAATCATTACCTTTGGAAAATCCCTCCCAGATCATTGAGGCCAGCCTGTGCCCAATGCCCACCTTGTCCCCACCCAGAGCTCTGAGTGCCACATCCAGGCCTTCCTTGGGCACCTCCAGGGATGGAGAGTCCAAACCTCCCTGGGCAGCCCCTGCCAAGGCCTGAGCACCCCTTCCACCCCTGCTGGGACCACCACAAACCTGGGGAGCCACAGCAGGACAGGTAAACACAAAGCAGGAACTGAGAGTATTTCTTATATTGGAAGGGATTTTTTTCAATCTTTGTTAAAAAAAAAAAAATGTTTTCCCAATGCCTCTGACTCACAGGAATTTAAAAACAAACCAACCAACCAACCAATTTGTCCAAAGTCCTCTTTGGAAGCAGAAATTTAAAGCAAAGAGTAGTAAGAAATTGGAACCCTGCTTGCCAAAGGCTGCAGGGGTAAGAAGGCATTTCCAGGAGTCCAATAAAATGCTCAAACTTCCCAGTTTTTTTCCTGCAAGAATGAATTCCAAGAAAAGAATAATTGGGGAAGAAGCCCAAGTATTTATCAGTTTTTGACATTTTAGGAAAGAGCTGAAGACAACATTTTTTTACATCCACCACATCCTTTGTCGTGATGGAAAGAGGAGCTTTAATTCCAGAATAGCAGCAGGAAAGGGCACGGAAAGGGAAGATCTCGGGGATCTCATTTCTAAATGCAGCAATGCTTTGGTGATGACAAAAAAAGACTCTGACTTGCTAATTAGCTTTGCATAATGATGACTAACCCCGATTCCAGCATGAACCAGTCAGATATCTTTGGGAGCTCCAATTAAAAGAGTCTGGTTTGGGTTTGGCTCCCAAGGTGCTTCCTGGAGACCAAACAAGTCCCCAAAGGGTGCTCTGAGCTTTGTTGTCTCAGTTGGCTGCAGCAGCAAAGGAACTTCTGAGGAGGAATTTGATAACATCTATTTTATCCCTCCTCCAAGAGCATGTCCCTGATACTCTGCAACCTCTTGCTCATTTTTCCCCTCCTAAACAGAGACAAACAAATGGAGAACAAAGGTTCATTATCTCTCTATCAGCTGCCAGCCACTGCACAAGTCCTGTCCCTGCTATTTTCCTCTGTTAAGAAGAGCTGAGAGAAAATCTGCCCACAAAACTGAGTTTGTGCGTGTGGGGGGAGGGACACTTGCATGGGGTGACACCTTCCTGAAATGCCACTCACCGTCCCCTCAGGTGAAGGTCACAGAGGCTCTTGCAGGGTCTCCCCACCCCTGTGGCCTCCTGGATGCCCATCAGAGAAATCCCAGTCCCTGTGAACCCTGTGTTGCTCCCATGCAGAGCCCCAGTTGATTCCCCAGACTGGCATTCCCCAGACTGGATCCTCTTGATGCCAGCAGAGTCCCAGCAGCAGTTCCTGGGTTTCTGTGCCCCACTTTTATTGCTCACCCAGCTGCAGAGGGTACCAGGACCCCCCAGCACAGCCAAATCCAGGCTTGGATCACTCTGTGAATCCTGGAGTTCCACAGATCTTGCTGGAGCTCAGCTCTGGCGGGCACTGGGAACCAGTGTGGGGTTGGGGACTGGTGGGGAGAGATCCAATGATTCACCCAAGCCTGAGTCCTTCCCGGGGGCTGTGTGAACTCCCACATTTCTTCCTGTAACTTGGAAACAACACTGAGGAAGCGAGAAAACTTTCCTTCCCTGCAGAACTTCCGTGAGGGAAGGACCCCCTGAGCTCCTCCCACTGAACTCCCATTCCGGGTTTGCCCATCTCTGACTGTCAGCTCCTCTGCCTGGAGGACTTTTCCAGGGATGCTCACCTTTAGCAGGAGTGCCTTGTTCTGCTGCCAGAGCTTTCCAAAGACAGTGAGGCAAATCCTGGCTTTTCCAACCTCCCTGGTTGTGCCACAGCTGGGCCCCTTCCCGGTGTTACTGTGTCTGAGCAGGGAGGGTCAGCTGGGGTGGGAACGGCTGGGCTGGGGGCTGGAATCAAAGCTGGGAAGCACCAATTCCTTTGTCCCGACGTCAGCAGAGCTCTGGATCCCAGGAGCAGATGCTGTTTGTTCACACCGCCCGCCTGTTCCCAAAATGCCGGAGCCTGCGGCGCTGCCAGCACGGTTCCAGCCCACAGCAGGGGTGGGAAAGGCCAAGCTGAGGGGCTTTGCAGCTCCTTCAGCTTTTCCTGAGCCTCCCAGTGGCTCCCAGTCTAACACTGCATTCCTGTGAGAAAATCCCTGGCCCCTAGTTCCCCATTCTCAACAGAGGGGTCGTGCGGGATGCACAAAATGAGTTCAAGCTCCAAAAACGTGTCCCAGCACTTGTGGCTCTCCTACAACCTGGAAACCATGGATGAGGCTCTTCCCAAAGAACAGAGGAGTTTCCCATAACCCACAGGTCACCCTGGAGAGCTGTGGCAAGAGGAAGAGCTGGGGAATTATGGACCCTGAGCTTCTCAAGAACACTGGAGCAAATTATGAACCAATAAATTTATCAGCACTGCGAGGAGGGAAGGCAGTGAGAACAGCCAGTGTGCACTTGTCAAGAACAAATAATGTCAGAGCAACTTAATCTCTTGCTTTATTGGGGTCACTGGCCTATGGACACAGGGAAGTGATAGATGTGATAGACCTCGACTTTCATGAGGCTTTTGACCCAACCTGACAGGAGAGGCTCCTCCAAGCAGGGAAATGGGATTGAAAGCAAATCATCCAGCGTGGGCACAATTTAAGAAACATCAGACTTTGAATTTCATATCAGAAATCTGTTCAAAAAAGGGATTTAAGTCTGTCAGGCTTCTGTCCTGAGTCCAGCTCATTGGAAAAATTTTTAATCAACAAAGCCAGACCAACACCCACACAGGCAATAGACAAGATCTTTGTGGAATTTATGTTAATGCTGTTTTACAAATATAAAATATGCAAACCCCCCTATCAAGAATCAAAGAATCACACACATTCTTTTGGCTCCTACAAACACACCTTTATACATGATATTTAAGTTTTGATGAATAATAAAATTACTCATTGACATTGCAAGAATGGGGCTACAAATCTATTGTCTGGTAAATGCCTGTTGTCATTGTAGGTAAAGAACAGATTTCCTGATGCTCCTCAATCTTTTGGTTCTTTCCTGGCTCTCTGACCCCACAGAAAATGATTCCAGCTGGACAATTTAGCTCATTTTATAGTGCCACATTTCCAGGGGGATTGAAGAGCCAGCTATTTGTTTCCATCTTTTTATCACCAGCTTAGCTGATAGAAGGCATCAGACAGAGCTAAAAGTCTAAATGGGGACATCTGTTCCAGTTTGGAGAGCCCAGGGTGTCCCAGCTGGGCTCCAGCTGCTGGTTTGGCAGGGGGTTGCTCTCCTGGGATGTTGGAAGCACCAGTTCCTCTTGAGACCCAAAGCAGCAGCACACAACGATGCTGAGGCAACGAAAAACCTCCTCTCAACTCTGGATATGGATATATGGATGTGGGCTGATGGTGACAACTCGTGATTCAATTAGAAAATTCTTGTAAAACCAACAAGGTGAAGTGCAGCAAAGGCAGGTGAGAAGTGAGGACAAGGAGAGATGAAATGCCCAAAGTGAAGCGTGGTTTGACAAGTGGCAGCACCATTTCAGAGGCTGATCTGGGCTTTCCAGTGGGTCCTACAACCATGGAGGGCAAAGTTACCCCTGACCCCCACTGAACAGCCAGCGCTGAGGGTCCTCAGGGGCTTGGAAATTATGTGATCCCCACATGGGAATGTACTGTGAGAAAGAGGAAAAAAGAGAGGTGAACTGAAAAGAGAATGATCAGAGGCTGGAAATTATATGAGAAAAGATTGGTAGGAATTCAGCCAGGGTGTTTTTCCCAGAGCAGAGTAAACCTGCTGTGGGAGGATGGTGTCAAATAGGTACTGAGCTGTTCTGAAGCAATGTCTTGGCTTTGAGTACTTAGACACACATAATGGAATGGATTGGAAGGGACCTTAAAGCTCATCCCATCCCACCCCTGCCCTGGGCAGGGACACCTTCCACTATCCCAGGCTGCTCCAAGCCCTGTCCAACCTGGCCTTGGACACTTCCAGGGATCCAAGGGCAGCCACAGCTCCTGTGCCAGGGCCTGCCTGCCCTCACTGGGAACAATTCCTTCTTAATTGTTAGGGGAATCCCTTTTTCCATGGCCTCAAGGAACAGATCAATGACTCTGTGAACTCCTGTTGATCCAGGACCTGGATCCAGCACTTTGCCCTTTGGAGTCTCCTGCTTTAAGACTGTGGAGTGGAAGAAAACATCTGTGTTTCAACGTGCTCTGTTGGATCAGGAGAGCTTGGGAGACTCCTCTGCAGGATGTGGAGTTCCCTGGAGACAGAATGGAAAATGGAGAAGGGAAAGTGCCAGTAGATTGCTAGACTTCAGAGCCTGGAGCTGGAACATGGGCTGGAAATGCAAAGGAAGAGAAAGCCCTGGGGGTATTGCTGCAGGAGGCACAGGTCACTCAGAGCAACCTCAGGGAGAAACATTCCCTTAGAAACACAGCCAAAGCCCTGGGGAATGACCAGGAATTCATCCCTGGGGAATGACCAAGAGCTCATCCCTGGGGAATGACCAAGGGCTCATCCCAGAGCATGCTGGACCTGAGGACCCTCCCCTGAAGGGAAAGACACTGATGCCATCCTGTCAACATTCCCAAACAGGACAGTTCCAGACTCCTTTGAGTCGTGTTGTCCTCTCCACAAAGCAAGAGCCAAGACTACTCCTGTGCTTTTTCCTGATCACCATCACAGACCTGGCTGAGGGGAGGCTGCACCCACCCCTGCTGGGAAGCAGCTTCCCAATCCCCATCCGGAGGAGGGGAAGCAGCAGTGAGTCAGGAAGTGTTGAAGAGGATGGAGCAGCAGTAGGTGGAGCTGGTGAAAATCTTCCAAAAAACAGCTAAATTTTATTATGATAAGAAATGAGCCTTTATTGAGATTTTAAAAAAGAAAACATAGAAGAAAGTGTCGATCCAGAGAAAACGTCGCAATCTGAGGGAATTACGGATTAAATTAGTCCAATTTTTAATTCTTAAACTCTCAGTGCAATTCCTAACACGGGCAGTGATGAGATTCCTCCTGCCCTGAGAACCCCTCCCAAATGTCTTCTTTCTCTAAAAGCTCTTTCCTGGCATTTCATGGAGTGGGGATTTGCCGTTTTGAGCACCATTAATAAATCATCAGGACTTGAATGGAAAATAATGACTTTATCCCTATCCCACTTGATTAGGGCCAAGAACCTCTGCAAGGACCAGGAATCTTTTTACCTTTGGCACATGACTGAAGATGAACCTGGAGTGGCCCCTCCACTGCAGCCACTGTGGGTGGATCCAACTCCCTCTTATCACACAGGATTTGTATGAAATGGCCTTCAGAGATGAACAAAAAACCCCAAAAATAAATGCAAGGCACTAAAGCATAGGCATATCCCTCTGGATTGAGCTGCTGCACAGAGCCCATGTCCTCCTGCTTGCTTCCCTCTTGGCTTCATGGATCTCCAATGCATCCATGGCTCTGGAAGTGTGGGATTTGCAGTGTGGAGAGGAGACTAAATCCCCTCCTGTGAGGATCCCACAGGGATTAGGGACGCTCTGCCAGGCGTAGAATCCTGTGCCTTACAGCAGCTGCATCAAACTTTGTCCTGCAGGCACTGAATCCCAAATTCCCTCACCCCCTGCAGCCCTGGATGAGCCACCACCATCAGGTCCCCTGTACCTGGAGCTCTCAATGAGCAGGGGCTGCTGCTCTGAAGGTGCTCCAGGGCCTTCCTGGAGTGCTGGATCCACTGCTGCCAGCACAGGGAGACCTTTGCCATCTCCAGGGCCTGAGGGACTGGGCTTGAGCAACCAGAAGGTCCAGAGGTGAGCTTAGGACCAAGGGAAATCATGGAACCTCACAATGGCTTGGCTTGGAAGGGACCTTCCAAGGTCCCTTCATCTCATGGGAACCCACAGGTTCATCTCATCCCAACCCTGCCATAGGCAGGGACACCTCCCACTACTCCAGGGTGTTGGTCTGGTGGAATTTCCTCACCCAGCATCTCTCAAACTCTGACTAACAGATCCAACATGGCAACCTTGGCAGCACCCCTTGAGCAGCATCTCCTGCAGAGTCCCGTCCCTCAAACTGACCCTTCATTAAAACCTGGCCCTGAATGTCCTGCAGGACCTGCAGAGCACAGCAGAGAAGATTTTCCAGCACCCAAACTGCTCCTAGGAGCTGCAGACCAAGTTGAAAATGCTCCTCAGCCCCTGCACATGAAGTGCTGCTGATTTTTTTCCCTATTATTTTTACACTTCCTCTTTACAAACCTGTCTCAGGATGGCAGAGGAGCTGCCACCCACTTCCAACAGATTGAATCCTGCCTCTGATGTTCCCAGGACTCCCCATTCAGCTCCAAACTAATTGATGCCTGCTCAGGCTTCCTGGTGCTTCCTTCACGTCCTCACACATCACTTCTGCTGCTGCCTAAGGGAAGTTTCCTGGTGACAGACAAGCTCTGGCTCCAGCGGAGCTGGAGAGCTCTCCACACAAGAAAATTGAGTATTTAATTGGTCTTTCTTGGCTCTATGGACCCTTCCTTCATGTAATGTTCAGTAGAATCTCCCAGCTTGGTGCCTGCATCCCAGGCAGGTACTGGGGATCCAAAATTATCCTCAGGGTAGCCTTTTCACGGGGCATGGCCTGGGCCTGAATTTTTAACTCAAAATTGCAAATCCTCACTCTATAAAATGCCAGGAAAGAGCTTTTAGAGAAAGAGGACATTTGGGATGGGTTCTCAGAGCAGGAGGGATCTTAGCACTGCCAGTGTTAGGAATTGCACTGAGAGTTTAAGAATTAAAAGTTGGACTAATTTGTCTGTAATTCCCTCAGATTGCAACATTTTCTCTGGATCAATGCTTTCTTTTACATTCTTTTTTAAAATCTCAATAAACCCTCATTTCTTTCTCAAGACTTTTGGAGTCTGGGCTCTGTCTGCAGTGAACTCCTCTTTGCTCCAGAGGATCCTTCATTGTTCTCTCCTCTGCCACCTCTCCTTTGAATAACTTTCCTGTTGGAAAGAAGCTTCCCCATGCTCCAGGAAAAGCAGTCATTCTCAGAACATTTCATAAATGTTCTTTTTGTCATAAGAACTCAAAACATGTAGGATTTTTCCACCCTCATAACAGAAAAGAATTTGGGTCTTTTCAGAGTTCTTTTGTTAATTCCAGCGTTGCCAGTGATTCTATCAGCCTTTTGTTTGCTGTGCTTCATCTTGGAGTGAAATTCCCTCATTGCAAAGCTGCTGAAAGCTTGGATCAGGCATCTGAGGATGGAAGGGAGGCCAAGAGGTGCTGGCTTAGAAGATAAAGTGCTGACCTGGCTCCTGCAAGCTGCCAGCTCCTGGTTTCACTCACACCAAGGTAAATGGGATGTGCACGAGTGGCTGTGGATCTACAGTGCCTGTTAAAGAAAAGTGAAATATTAATAAGCTGAGAGTGCTTAAAATCCCCCTTCAAAACCTGTTCCTCATGAGAAGTGACATTGGCAGTGTCCTGAAGGGCTGACAAAGGAGGAGTTCACCCACCTGGGGCTGTCCAGCAGGAGAATATTTTGGGACGACCTTGGCAAACCAAGGGTTCTGCACTTTAAACTAATCCTTGTCCTTTAAACCATCATTTAAGTCACCTTTATTAAGTACAGAAGTGCACATCTGTGATAAATCCCAAGGGCTGCATGCTGTATCTGTGGGATACCTGAGAGTACAGCTGGGCAGTTTTTCAGGTAAAGAAGTGTAATGGGGAGATAATTCCCAGGAAAATGGTTTGGCTGAAGAGCCAGGGCCCAGCATCCCTCAGGCTGTGAAAATTATCCTTGCTTCTGGATGGAACAGGAAATACACAATTAAAATACAATATTCTTGTCAAGGAGGATGAAGTCAATGTCTTTAAACTGAAAAAGAGCAGGTTTAGACCAGATACTGGGAAGGAATTGTTTCCTGTGAGGGTGGGCAGGCCCTGGCACAGGGTGCCCAGAGAAGCTGTGGCTGCCCCTGGATCCCTGGCAGTGCCCAAGGCCAGGCTGGACAGGGCTTGGAGCAGCCTGGGACAGTGGGAGGTGTCCCTGCCCATGGCAGGGCGTGGCACTGGATGGGGTTTAAGACCCTTCCAACCCAAACAAGTCTGGGGATTCTGTGTTTTACAGCTTTGGCATTTTTTTCCTTCAAGTTGCCCCTGTTTTTAGGGAACCGCTCAGGGAATTTTGCTGCTGCTGCCAACATGTGGTGTCATCATGTCTGGCTGAGCCCTTGATGCAGCAGGATGGGTGGATCCTGCACAAAGTCAAATGATTCAGCTGAGAGGGAGAAAGGTAGCAATGAAATAGGGCAGCTGAGGTTGGAGACAATGAGGGTCACATTTGTTTGGCCTGTTCTGATGGGGATTGTTTCTGAGTAATACCAACTTGTCTTGCCAGAATTTGCAGGCTCAGCCTTCACCTGAACCTTTAAAGCTGCCTTGGAGTGCAGGGAATGAATAACGATGACCTGCATGAAAATGGCAATTTGGCTGTGCAGCAGTTTCAGAGCCTTTGGCCAGAGGCTCCCCACCCTCCCAGGGAACAATTCCTTCCCAATATCCCATCCATCCCTGCCCTCTGGCAGTGGGAAGCCATTCCCTGTGTCCTGTCCCTCCATCCCTTGTCCCCAGTCCCTCTCCAGCTCTCCTGGAGCCCCTTCAGGCCCTGGAAGGGGCTCTGAGGTTTCTCTGAAACGTCGCTTCTCCAGGCTGGACATTCCCAGCTCTCCCAGCCTGGCTCCAGAGCAGAGGGGCTCTCACCCTCTCCTAGGGTGCAGTGGGTGATGGGGAGGTCACAGCCATGACGACTTCCCCTTCCTCTTGCTCTTGTTCCACTCTTGCCCTTGGAGGATCTGCTTTTCTGGGTTTTGGTTTTTTATGTCTGAATAATAACCAGGTAAAGCACGAGAGAAGGAGGGAGGGGGAGGGAGATGCTCTGAACTTCACCCTGGTTCTGGGAACATCAGTTGTGGGGCTGTGCCTCTGTGTGGCAGCTAATTGTAACTCTGGGCTCTGAGCTCATTCCCGGAAAGTCTAAGGAATTTGGGACACTGGGGCAGGAAAAGGGGATTTGTGGTCAGCGAGGCTCCCAAAGAAGAACAGAGTGGTCAGGAGGGAGCTTTCCTTGACCACCATAAAAAGCGAGTCAGTCCTAGGCAGGGCACACAATACTTGGGAATGGTCTAAACCTGTGACTAGGCAGGGCTTGGCAGACTGGGAAGACACAAGAGAGGCGGAGTGATGCTCCTGCCAATTTTCTGTGGTGATCTTTCCAAGGCTGAGCTTCCCTCTGAGTGCTTCCCAGGGAATTTTTTCCCCTGTTAATCTGAGAGAAGTTAGGTAGCTTTAATTCCCTCATCTTTATTTAATGGAATAAAACCTTCCCTTCATCACCATTCAACATGATCCCTTGAACCTAAATCCCCCCTTTCTCTGCTGGTCCAGCAGTGTCACAGCTTCTCCTCAGAGGTCCATGCTGGAGTTTAAGCCTCGTTAGACAGCCCTGCTCCTGTTCCACATGGCTGCTTTTCCCAGCAGGAGAATTCCCACTTTGAGCCACATTAAGTGCCAGCTGGGCAGCTCATCTTGTTAGTGGGATTAGAGCTGGAATCACACCAGAACCCAGGGTTATGATAAATCTACTCCCCAAATTAATGACAGAAAATTAGCACTTGTCCTGAACCTCGGTTTTCCAGGCAGGCTCCTGAACTGAGGGATTTGGCCCTGTGTTTGTCACTGGGATTGGCTCCTCTTGGTGTGAAGGTGTGAGGAGCCAAGGAAAGCAGCTCCTGGTGGAGAGGAGTCAAATTCCTGCCAGATCCCAGGTGTGGACAGCTCTGGATCACCAGGGATTACCCTGATCAACCGTTCCAACTTCCTGCAAGCAGAACTGGGAAAAGCAGCAGTGGCATTTTGGGAAACCACTGGAAAACTGGATGAAAGGTGCATGGCCTGGAGGAGGGAAAGATTAAGTGGGGTCCTTCAGGTCCAAACTGGGAGGCAAACCTGTGTGAACAGGAAGAGCTGTTCTCCTGCAACAGGAGGGTCCTGCTGGAGCCTGAGCTTGGCAGCGACTGTGGCAGGAATGGGGGGAGGCACCAGGACCAGCTCTTCCTCTTGAACTCAGCATTCCACCTGACATTCCTGAGATATCCACGCTGGACACCCCTTGGATGGTGCCATGAAGATGAGGATGAGGATATGTAATGCAGGTAATGGAAGGTACAAATTAACCTCAATAAAATCCTCTGCCTTTGGATTTTCATAAAAACCCTGGCTCCCGTTGGGAACAGCCCCTTCCTGAAGGTCACCACCAGTGCAAAGCCCTCTCCTGTCAGTAGATCTTTCTCTCCCTCCCTTCCAAGATGCCCTGACTCACCCAGGACATGGATCTCATGCTTCAGTGGGCAGTTCCCAGATGCAGCACCTGGGATCATCTGCCTGGCACAGAAATTACCCTCACACATCCTGGCCTTGATTAGGAATAAATCAATATTCCCTGGATGTGCCAGGGGCTGTTTTTCCACTGCTCCACTGATAAATCCATCTGGCTGTGCCTCTCTCAGAATCACAGAATCCACACAGAATGTCTAGGTTGGA
>VXAX01005585.1:62324-72357 GCA_013399835.1 Leptocoma aspasia | reverse complement strand
TCCCGTCCCGTCCCGTCCCGTCCCGTCCCGTCCCGTCGCCTCTGCTGTGGAAGCTGCCTGAGGGTCACCTGGAAATGTTGCCATCCCCATCCCATAGGTGGTGGTTGGGTGCCAAGTGCTGTAGGTGAGAGGGGCAGGGGGATGCTTTCAAGCATGATGGATGGTGTTGGGGTGCTGAGATGCCCCAGTGAAGGGAGGTGTTTGGGTTCTGAATGCAATGCAGTGGTGTTGGGGTGCCCAGGAAATGGGACAAGGTAGGGTTCCAAGCATGATGGGTGGTGTTGGGATGTTGAGTTAATGGGATTATCATGGGGTCCTAAACATAATGTATGGAGTTGGGGTGCAAAGGTGATGGGTGTGGAATGGTCCCAGGTGTATCGGGGTGCCAGAATTATGGGAGGAGGTGGGTTCCAAATGTTATGGGTAGTGGTGGGGTCCTGAGCGTGATGGGTGATGTTGGGTTCCAAGAGTGATGCTGGGTTTTGGGGTCCCAGATGAGATGCTGGGAGGGGTTGAGATCCCAAGAGCTATGGGTGGTGTTGGGGTGTTAAGCATGATGGGGGCTTGGGGGTGTTGAAGTGTGTTTTTGAGCATGTCCTCCACCCCCAGGATCCTCTGGAACGGGAGCGGGCGCTGCAGCTGCAGATTGCTGAGGCCTCCCGCCGGCTCTGCCATGAGGAGAACATTGGCCGGCAGGTGCGGAAGAGGCGGCAGACGGCGGCACTCCGGGAGGAGCAGAAACTACGGGACCTGGAGCAGGTCCTGAGCCAGCGGCGGCTCCTGGCAGGGCAGCGGAACACCAGTACTGCTGAAGGTGAGCCCCCTGAGCCCCATGGTGGGGAGATGCTGGAGAGCAGGGAGGCAGAATGGGGTGCTGCTTGGTTGGGTGTCCTTGGGGAATGCACCCGAATTCCCCATTCCCTGTGAATGCACCCCACTGGATGCAGCCCAGTCCTTCATCCCAAGTGCATGCACCCCTCCGGATGCACCCCAATATGCCATCCACTATGCCTGCACCCCAGTTCCCATCCCTGGTGAATGCACCTCCCTGGATGCACCCCAGTTTCCCATTCCTGGTGAATACACCCCCTGGATGCACTCCAACTTTCCATCCCCTGTGAATACAACCCAGTTCTACACCCCCAATGAATGCGCCTCACCCCCCAAAATGCCTCTCGATATACTATCCCATGTGAATGCACCCCAATTTCCTATCCCTGCTGAATATACCCCTTGGATGCCTCCTGGAAGGCCATCCCTGGTACATGCACCTTGATATGCTCTCACTGTCAATGCACGCTTTTGAAGGTACCCCAATACTTCATCTCTGGGGTTTGTACCCTTGTGAGTGCACCCCGAAACTTAGTCCCGAGTGCATGCAGCCCAACACATCATCCCTCATGTGTGTACCCCCTTGAACACACCCCAAAGCTTCATCCCCAGTGCATGCACCCCAATAAACCATTCCTGGCATAGGTACCCCCTGAATGCACCCCAGAACTCCATCCATAGTGCATGCACCCCAATAAACCATCTCATACCAAAACCATTCAATGGTACCCCACTGAATCTACCAGTACTTCACCTCTGTTGATTGCACCCCCCTGAAAGTACCCTAATACTTCACCCTTGCCGCTTGCACCCCATAACTATCCCAAATCACCCATCCTCAGCACCTGCACCCAAAGTGGGGCAGATTGTGGCCCAGCTGCCGTGTCCCCATCCTAGTGGTGGCCGTCCAAGGGGGTCCCCATTCTCTCCGTCCCTGTCCCCTCCAAGGACCAAGGCCATGGTGGCAGCGTCTCCTTCCCTGTTGGTGCCCCCAGCCTGCCCATCCCGGGCAGGCTGAGAACTGCACACGGCTCGGTAGAGCCGGCCTGGCCGGTACCACTGCCGTCCCGGAGCGTGTTGGGGCAGGTAGTGTGGGAGAGGGGAGTGGAGGCCCGCGGGAACGCGCTGGGTGGTGGCGGGGCCGTGGGAGCGCTTTGGCACCTGGAGGCGGCCCTAGCTCTTGTTCTCACAGGGCCCTGCCCCACCGAGCTCAGTGCCTCCAATGAGAGCTCCGTATCTGACACCACCCTGCTGGAGGAGGGTGAGGGGGCTGTGGGGACCAGGGGGCCCCCTGGTATGTTCCCTCCATTCCAACCCTTCCTGTGTCCCCTCCATCCCATTCCACTGCCATGTGTCCCTTCCATGCCATTCCCCTGTGTGTCCCTTCCATCCCAACCCCCCCCATCTTCCCTTCATGCCAACCATCCACCTGTTCCCTCCATCTCAGCCTTCTCTTTGTGTCCCCTCCATCCCAACCTCCATCTCTCCTGCAGAGGATATACAGCCACCAGGACCTGCCACCCCACAGAGGTCCCCATCTCCCAAGGACCCCACCAAGGAGCAGAAGGAGGAGTCAGGGCGTCTGATGCCCCTCCCCATTCCCAGCCTGGGCAAACCCTACGAGAGGGCCAAAAATCCCAGCATCGACCCTGAGGATGGGGAAACCCAGAGCTCCCAATGCTGTCTTGGATCCCTGATGACTGCCCCTGCCAGCTCCTTGGCCCCTAGCAGCCCTGACTCTGCAGGCTCCCCAGTGTCCAGGACAGGGGACCCTCCCTACCGGTTTGTCCCCATCCGGACCCTGGTGCTGTGCCGTGAGCCGGGTTCCAGTGCTCCCAGCACCCCAGAGCCATCGGGATGGCAGGGACAGACCCAATCTCTGAGGTACGTCCTGAGCATGGGGAGGATAGACAAGGGCTTCTCCAAGGGAGGATGGAGATAACCCTGTGGAGAGGGGGATGCAGATAATCCCGTGTGGAGGATGGAGCTCAATCCATGGGAAGGAGGATGGGAGTAACCCTGTGAAGATGATGGAGCTCAGCTCATAGGGAGGATGTTGGAAATAATCCCATAGGAAGGATGGAGATAGTTCCACTGGTAGTAAGATGGAGCTAACTCTGTGGGAAGGAGGATAGGAGTAATCCTGTGGGAGGGGATGAAGAGAACCTCATAGAGATGATGGAGCTAAACTCATGGGGAGGAGGATGGAGATAATCCCGTGGAGAAGATAATGGAGAGAGCACCAAGGGAAGCGTGGCCCTAACTCTATGGGGAGGAAGAAGAAAATCTCACGAGGAGGACAGACATAATCCCATGGGGAGGGGATGGAACTAGCCCCGTAGAGATGATGTAGCTCAGTCATTGGGAGGATGGAGACAATATTATGGGGAGGATTGAAATAATCCCAGAGACAGGATGAAGATAGTCCTTTGGAGAAGTGGGAGAAAACCCTGTGGGGAGGACGGACAGAAATCTGTTGGGAGGAGGTTGGAGATAATCCCATGGAGAACATGGAAGTAATCCTATGGAGATTATGGAGGTCAGCCCCATGGGGAGCCCTTGGGAGGAGGCTGGAGACTGCCCCACAGGGAAACTGGAGCTAATCCCGTGGGAGGAGGCTAGATGTCTCCCCATAGGGTGGCTGCGCCCCACACCCATGCGTGCACCTTTCCCAGGCTTGCCCTGGCTTTGGGGTGAGGGGAAGAGTCCTCCCGCAGCCACCGTGTCTTGCCTGCAGGGTGGACCCATGCTGGCAGCCAGCTGAGCCACGGGGCCGCAGTGCCGCACCCCGCCGGCGCCCCACCTACTACACAGTCACTGTGCCCACCTCTTGCATCCTGACCCCTGGCCCTGCGTGCCACTCTGGCTCTGATGACAGCATCTCCGACCTCTCCAGCATCTCCCATGCCACCTCCCTGGGCAGCAGTAGCCCTGATATGTCCTTTGCAGTTCCGCTGCCCCTTGCTGAACCTGGTTGCTACCCACGGGGTGCCCTCCAGCTCCTGCAGTCTGCTGGCCCCCTGACTTTCCTGTACGAGCAGGATCTGGCCCCACTGCGGTACCAGCGCCTGGTGCCCTCACATAGCCGCATTGTGCGCACACCCTCGCTCAAAGACTATGCACCTGCTGGGGCTCGGGGGCTCTCCAAGGCTGCCGTCACTGAGGAGCTTAAGTCGTGGCACCAACGCGCTCGGCTGAGGGGTGCCCGGCCCCACTCCCTTGACCGGCAGGGGGCTTTCCAGAGACCCCATGGTGGGACAACCAGGGACATGCCGATTGCTCATGGAATCCTGTCACTGGTTCAGGTAGGACATGGGATCTGGCTGGGAGTGGTTGTGTGGGAGAAGGGGGACCCCCTGGGTGCTGTCCTGCAGGTGACATTAGTTGTTACCCTGAGGTATTGCAAGGACATGCGGCTCTGGTGGGGTCCCATGAGGATTTCTAGACCAGGAGTGAAGTCCTGAGGGGATCCGTGGGGTCCTATGAAGGTTGTTGGGACAGGACTGGGATCCCAGAAGGGACCCTGGGGCAGGACCATGGTCTCAGGAGGGTCCTGAGGAGAGAATCAAGGTCCTTTAAGATCCTTTGGGGCAGGATTGGAACCCTCTGACAGGTCCAAGGTCCCATAGATTGAGTGTGGAGGGTCTCTGATGGTCCCTGGGGCAGGACCAGGGTCCTGAGTGGGTCCCCGTGGGAAGGTTAGGGTCCAGAGGGAATCACAGGGGAAGAATTTGGGTCCCAGAGGGGTCCCTGGGGCAGGACTGGGTTCCTGAGGAGGTCCAACTGCCAGGACCAGGGTGTTCTGTTCTTGGGAACAAAAGTAAGGTCTTTAAAGTCCTTTGGGGCAGGTTTGGATCCCAGGGGGGACCCATGTGGGTCCCAGGGGCAGAACCAGGACCTCCTGGGGCAGGACTGGGGTTCCTTGTAGGTCCCAACTTTCTCTTGAAGATCCCAAGGGCAAGACAAGGACCCTATGGGGATTCCTGTGGCAGAACTAGGGTCCCATGGTGTCACAATCCGCAAGGTGGGATTCGTGATGGTTCTTTTATTTGACCTCAGAGTGCAAAAGGTAAACAGTACACCAGGGACTCAGAACAACAAAATGCACTTTATTGAGTGCTCATCAACACTAGTATGCGATAGAGGGGAAAGAAAAAGAAAATAAAGTATAGAGAGAGAAAAAAAGGGGGTAAGGGGGTTATAGCTACCAATGCCAAAGTCCACCCAGCCATCCATCGACGCAGGGTCTTCTGTCCATCGGGGAGATCTCAAAGTCAATTAATTTAGAAAGTCCCTTTATAGTCCTTTGCAAAAGCGAGGGGCAACTGGTCAAGTGGTGGGGAATATCTGGAGGCCCGTTGCTCTGGGGAACAAAACAGGGCTGGTAGGTACATGACAGGTGTGTACAGGACAGGTCATTCCTTTTCGCTTCAGCACAGTCCTTGCCAGCCTTGGCAGCAAGAACAGCGCAGTCCATCATGACCTGCATCCATTGTCCTCAGGAAAGTGTACCAGTCCCCAGCAGGCACACCCACAGGCAACACTTGGCAAACATCCCACCTCAGCCAGGCCAGAACTTCTGTGCAAAGTCCTTTTGAGGGTTTTCAGAGTTTCAGTCTGATTTTCAGTCTCTGTTCTTGGCGATGACGGTGAGGCAGAACAGGGATCTTCGAACCGTCTCTTACACACGGGAAAGACCAAAACCTTAAGGGGGTTACTGTGGCAAGACTGGGGTCCCATGAGAGTCCCATGGGAAGGACCAGGACTTCAGGGGGGTCCCTAGGGCAGGATCCATGTGGGTCTCTCCTGTCACACCCAGGTTCCCACAAGCAGGACTCATGTGGGTCCCTGGGGCAGCACTGGGGTGGCCTTGAGCAGAAAAGGATCCCTGCAGACATTTCAGTGGCCAGCTCCCCCTCTCCACCTGGGTGTCTCACTGGGACAAATGCACCCATGGCACAGCTGGGACACATGCTGGGCAAGTGGGGACCTGTGGCTATGCCCCACAACTCCCCTAGCCCAACCTTGGTGCCGAGATCTGCTCCCAGTCGTGCCCCCAAACAAGGTGGGATGCCAGCACCCACAGAGTCTTTGTCCCCCCAGGGTCCCCCGGTGCAGATGCTGCGACGCTCAGCAGCCGGCGTGCCCGTGCAGGTCTATATGCCCGAGAACGGCGAGATTGTCACACAAGTGTGAGTGCCCACACCCCCACCCCGGGGTGGGGGTGCATCCTGGCTGGCTCAGGGGCGGCAGGGACGTCTCATGCCTCCCCACCCCGGCGAGGGTGCCCAGGAGGGAGCCACAGCGGGGTGGCAGGGGCTGGCCCCCACCCTGTGTTCCCTCACTGGCACTGCAGTGCTGATAGGGACACTGTGACCCCAGTTCTTATGGTGACCTTGGTGTCACCACGACCCTGAATTTGAGGTTCTGGTCTCTAATAAAGGTGGTTTTTGGGATACAGCACTCTCAGGACCTGTCGCCTCCATGTTCCCTCTGAAATCGCCCATCCCTACGTCCAGTTGGCATTGCCAGGATGGGACTCCCTGGATTTGGGGTCTGGCTGTGCTTGGGGTAGTAATGGGGTGATCCCAGTGCCAAGAGGGTGCCCCAGATCCATTTGTGCAACCCTGGCACCCAGGCTGAGAAAGGGTTAAGGAGTAGAAGGGAAAGATGGAATGGAGGTAAAGGGTGCAGGGTTGGAGTGCAGGAAGGGTGCAGGGGAGGGGGTGCAAGGATGGGTGAAGGGATGGGGTGCAGGGGGAGGGAAATAAGGTGTTCTGGGAAAGGATGGGGTTGGAGAAAGGGTTCTGTGAACCAAAGTGATGGGGTGCAGGGAAGGGATGGGGTGCAGGGCAGGCAAATATGGAGTGCAGGGGTGGGATGAGGTGGTAGAAGGGGTGCTGGGAGGGGAAATTATGTGGAACAGGGGGTAGGGAAAGGATTGGATGTAGTGGTTGGGGTGCGGGGAGTGGTGCANGCAGCAACCGAGCCCCGCCGAGCTGCGGCGTCACTGCGGGCCTGCACCGGCACCGGGCGGCATCGGGAGACACCGGCAGAGGGAGCGGCCCCGCGGCATCGGCACCGGGCGGCACCAGGACCGGCCACGGGAGCGGCCCCGGTCCCGGTGCCGCCGCGCAGCCGCCGCCCTTGTCCCGGGCAGCGCTGAGCGGGGACACCGAGCCCGGCCCCGGGATGGGGCCCGGCGGCCCCGGGAGCGGCTGGCCCCTGGCTGGGACCCTGCTAGTGGCCGTGGCCACCTCGATGGGTAAGAGACATATGGGAACCCGGGAGGGCCGGAGGATCCGGTGCCACCCTGCGACTGGACACGGTGCCACCGTCTGTAACACGGGGATCCCGCTGGGTAGGACTTAGTGTCACCAGCCGTGACTGTGAGTCGTGTCACACACGGCCCCTTTGACCGAGGGTTGCTTGCAACAATGTGTCCCCCTGGGCACTGGGTCCACTTCCCCCAAACCCGCCTCCCATTTGCCGCTTTCGGGGTGTCCCCAGGAGCCGCTGATCCCCGGGAACAGCAGGCACGGAGCCGGTGGCTAACCGAGCCGGGATGCCTAGCCCTTAGGAATTTGGGGGCTTCCCATGTATGAACCCCGTTCATACATGTATGTCAGTTTCCCCACTTGTCCCTGAGCTGCCGTGGTCCCATTTTGGGGTGTGTGAATAATGCCA
This sequence comes from Leptocoma aspasia, assembly GCA_013399835.1. Lineage (NCBI taxonomy): Eukaryota > Metazoa > Chordata > Aves > Passeriformes > Nectariniidae > Leptocoma > Leptocoma aspasia. Next base: position 64,839 of record VXAX01005585.1, on the reverse strand, counting down.
TCTGAGATTCTCGCAAAGCCCATTTTTATGGCTGCCCGCCCGCTGCCCCGGCGCCTCCGGCCGCCCCCGGGCTTCGGCCCGCGGCTATTTCTGGGAAGACAGGTGGCTTCGGACAGAAATAGAACAGGAAGTGCCACTGGAACACGCGGAAGGAGGAGAAGCTGGGGGGATCTAGAGGAATCTGGAGGGGCTGGAGAGCTGGGCGGGATGGAGGAGGGTCTGCAAGGCTGTAGGGCTGGATGGAGCAGGGTGTGGGGGTACATAGGGGCAGAGTTTGGAAGGAAGTGGAGTGCGATGGAGCAGGATATGGTGGTACACGGGCAGGATGGAGCAGGGTTTTAGGGGATATGGGGCAGGATGGACCAGGGTATGGGGGATGTGGGGCTGGGTATGAGGGACAGGGGGACAGGAAGGAGCAGGGTATTTGGGGGCGTATAGGGGCACACTTTGGAGGTCCATGGGGCAGGATGGACTGGGGTACAAGGGAATAGGACACGGTGGGGTACAAGCTGTGCTTATGTGGGGGATGAAGGGCATGGGGTACTGCTGATGGTGGGGATGGCCAGGTGCTCCAAGACCCCGGTAATGGGTGCCTGTCCACAGTGGCCGGAGGCGAAGACTGCCTGTGGTACGTGGACAGAAATGGGTCATGGCACCCTGGCTTCGACTGCGAGTTCTTCACCTTCTGCTGTGGCACATGCCACCAGCGGTACTGCTGCCGAGACCCTCTGCGCCTGCTCACCGAGCGCCAGCAGCGCCACTGCCTTGCCTTCAGGTGCCACAGCCAGGGCTGATGGGGCTGGAGGCTCCCCTGGGCGGGCTGGGTGCTAGGCACTAGTACTGGGTGCTGGTGATGGGCAGTTTTACTGGGTGCTGGTCATTTTGTGCTCTGCACTGGGCAGTGGTGCAGTGGTGCTGGGCATTGGTATTGGGTGCTGGGCTGTGGTATCTGGGCCCTTGTAGTAGGTATTGGGCATTGGGTGCTGGGTGTTGGGCAGTGGTATCTGGGCCCTTGTACTGGGTATTGGGCACTGGGTGCTAGATGCTGGTGCTAGATACTGTGCACTGGTATTGGGTGCTGAGCATTGAGCTCTGGACATTCAGCAGTGGTGCTGTCTGCTGAGCACTGCTATTGGGCACTTATACTGAATGCTGGGTGCTGTGCACTAGTATTGGGTGCTGGGCACTGGTACTGGGTGCTGGCCAGTGGTACTGGGGGTTGGACGTTGGTACTGACTGGTTGCACTGCGTGCTGGATGCTGGGTGCTCTGCACTGGTACTTGGTGGGGGCGCCGGTAGTTGGGCACTGGGCAATGTTACTGGATGCTGAACACAGGTGCTGTGCACTGGTTCTTGAAACTGGGGAGTGGTACTGGGCAGCGCTACTGGGTTGCCAGCCTGTTGGCTCTGGATACTGGACACTAACACTGGGTGCTGGGCATTGAATGCTGGGTACTGGGCACTGGGCAGTGGTAGTGGGTGTTGGATACTGGTACTGGGTTGTTGGTCTCTGGGCACTGGTATTGGGCATTGGTGCTTTGCAGTGGGTGCTGGGTACTGCTGCTGGGTGCTGTGCACTTGGTACTGGTATTGGGTGCCAGGCTCTTGGCATTGGTACTGGGTGCTGGTATTGGGTTCTGGGTGCTGGACACTGGTACTGTGCACTGGAGGCTGTGCACTGATACTGGGCACTGCGCATTGGGGCATGGATGCTGAGGATTGGTCACTGGTACTGGATGTTGGCACTGGGTGCTGGACGCTGGTACTGAAAACTTGCACTGGGTGCTGGGCAGTGCTGGGCACTGGTTACTGCTACTGGATGCTGGCCACTGGGCAGTGGGCACTGGTACAGGGCAATGGCACTGGGTACTGGGCACTGCTACTGGCTGGGCAATGCTACTGGGTGCTGGGCAGTGGTCACTGGTACTGGGTGCTGATAGCAGTGCTGGACAATGTCACTGGGCATTGGTTCTGGGCACTGGGCGGTGTCACTGGGTGCCAGGCACGGGGCAGTGGGCAGTATCAGTGGGTGCTGGCTGGGGGTGTGTGCCCCGGCTGCCCCCCCAGGCCCTGCTCCCCACGCCCGGGGGTCCCACAGCCCCAAGACCATCGCAGGCATCGCCTCAGCTGTGGTGCTTTTCATCGCCATCGTCACCACCATCGTCTGCTGCTTCATGTGTTCCTGCTGCTACTTGTACCAGCGCCGGCAGCACTCCCGCACCCCCCTGCAAGGTGTGGGGCTGGGGGGCAGGGATGGGGGTGCAGGAGGAGGGGGTGGAGGACAGTCTTGTAGGAAAAGAGGGTGAAGCGGGGTTGAGGGGGCCTAGAGGAATTCAGGGGGAATGGGGGTCTGCTGGCAGGGGGGACTGTAGGGACGAGGGATGCTGGGTGTGCAGGAGGAGAGGATCAAGAGGGTCCTGCAGGTAAGGAGATGCAGGGTTAAGAGGACCTGGGGGAATGGGAGGGTGCAGGAATGGGGGATGCATGGATGGGGGATGCATGGAGGAGGACTGGG
>VXAX01005585.1:36396-57915 GCA_013399835.1 Leptocoma aspasia | reverse complement strand
TCATCTCTGTCCTGGTCCTGCCCCATGTCACTGTCCCAGTCTCACCACATCTTCGCCCTGTTCCCAGCCCCTTCTTATCCCTGTCCAGGTCCCAGTACCCCATGCCTCTTGTCCCTGTCCTAATTCCAGTCACCCATATCCTTGTCCTGATCCTGGTACCCTTCTGTCCTGGTCTAGGTGCCCCTGTTATTCTCCCTGTATCCTATGTCACTGTCCTGGTCCTCCCACATCCCTGTCACCTGCGTCCCTGCCCCAGTACTCCATGTCCTTATCCCTTTGCCCTGACTCTGTGTTCCCTCTGTGTCCCTGCCCCACTGTTCCTGCCCCAGTCCCTCCATGCACCTGTACTGGTCCCAGTGTCCTGGTCCCAGTTTTTCCCACATCTTGGTCCCAGTCCCCTCACATCCCTGCCCTGTTTGCTGGATCTGTGTCCTAGTCCCTCCACGCATCTCTCCCAGGCCTAGTGATGCCTTAGGATGCCCCCATCTCCGTCATGTCCCTGTCCCAATCCTCCATGTCCCTGCCATTGTCCCCTGTATCCATGTCCTGGTCCCCCATGGCATGGTCCCAGTGTCCCTGTTCTGGCCTTAATCTCCTGTGTTCCTGTCCTGGTCTCTCTACACACCTGTCCTTCTCCCAGTTTCTTGCTCCTCATACCCTGCTCTTGGTCCTGGTCTCCTGTGTCCCTGTCCCAGAACTATGTTTCTATCCTGGTCCCCTGTGTCCTGGTTACTCCATGTCCCTGTACTGGTCCCAGTGCCTCTGTGTCCCTGTCCCAGTTCCTCATGTCCCTGTCCTGATGCCCTGTGTTCTGGTTCTCCAGGTGCTGATCCACGTCCCTTGAATCCCCATCCCCATCTCTCATGTACCTGCCCCTGTGTCCTGGTCTGGCTGTGTCCCTTTCCTGATCCCCCACACCATGGTCCTGGTCTCCTGTGTCCCTGCATGCACCTGTCCTGATCCCAGTGACCTGTTTCAGCCTCAGTTCTCTTGCATCCAAGTCCCAGTCCCCCATGTCTGTGTCCTGGACCATATCCTGGTCACAGTATCTCTATGTCACTATCATGGTCTCCTGTATCCTGATTCCTTTACTTTCTGGTCCTGGTCCCCTTGTGTCCCTGTTCCTCCCATCCTCTCCCAATCCAAGTGGCCCTGTGTCTGTGTCTTGGTTTCCCATATCCATGTCCTGGTCTTGCATGTTCTGGTCCTGGTCCTTGTCTCTCTTGACCCTTCTCCTTCATGCCTGTGTCCTGCTCCCAGCGTCCCCATGTACCTGTCGCTTGTCCCCACTTCCTAAACCCATTTTTCCATGTCCCATTCCACCTCATCCGTGGCCCCTTTTTCATCCCTCATGTCCCATCCCGGTCGCCCAGCAAGTCCCGGCCCCCATCTCCCATGTCTGTGTCCTGGTTCTTCGTGTCCCAGTCCCAGTGCCTGTGCCTGTGTCTGTGCGCCGGTCCCCCCGCAACCAGCATCCCCGTGACCCTGCCCCGTTCTCCCCTGTCCTAGTCCCGGTCCCGGTCCCCCATGTCCGTCTCCTGGTCCTCCATATCCGTCTCTACACCCTTCCGTCTCGGCCCCAGCATCCCCGTGTCCCTGCCCCGGCCCCCTGCCGCTCTCCGCACACTCACGGCGCTGTGCCGACCCCTCGGGGCTGCGCATCGGAGGGTCGGTTCCGGCGGCGCCGCGAGGACCCCCGACGGGGGCAGGGCCGGGCCCCGGGCCGGGCTCGGCCGCGCCGTTCCCGTTGCTCCCGTTATTCCCGGTGCTCCCGTTCCTGGCAACGGCCCTGCTAGCCGGGCCCTGCCGCTCCAGCCGGTGCCGGCTGATCTTGTCCCCAGCGCGGCGGCGTAGCCCCCGCCAGCGGTTCTTCACCTCGCCGATGTCGCGCTGGTGGCGACCGGCGGCGTTCACCTTGTGCGTGATCCGCCACCAGATCTTCTGCTTCTCGTACGCGTTCACGGTACCGGCGGCGGCCCCGAACAGCAGCGGCTCGTACCGGAGCACTTCGCTCATCAGCACCTCCAGCTCCTGCAGCGTGAAGTTCGGCTTCCGCTTCAGCAGCCCCCGCCGCGCCCCGCCGCCGCCCGCCGCCGCCATGCTCCCCACCGCCGCCGCCGCCTCATGCCGCCGCCCCGCCGTCCATCGCCGTCGCCGTGTGCCCTGCGCCGGTTCCCCGGTACCGAGCAGGGGCAATGGAGCCGGATACCCCCGATAGCCCCCGTCGGGCGCCGCCGCTACCGGATCCGGACGGACCGGACGGGCCGGGGCTGCACCGCGCCCCCTACAGGCCCCGCCGCGCGCCGCTCCGCCCCCGGTTCGTTAACGGCGGCCCCGGTGCGTTAACGGCGCCCCCTGCCGGGCCCCGCACCCTCCCCCTCGGGAGCTGCAGTGTCTCGGTCCGCTCCGGCCCCTCGTGGTTTTAGGTGACACCGCCGGTGGTCGGGTGACGCCCCTGGTGCTCTCACGCTGGGGCTGGCCGGATGCTCGGTGTGGGATGTCCCAATGGGCCAGCGGTGCCCGGCTGGGGTCCCGCGTTAGCAGGGGCCGCTCCACGGGGCAGGAGTGCGGGGGCAAGGGGCATGAGGACCCCCTCGTACCGATGCTGCTCCTCCCGCTGGGGCCACGGCGCTGCGCGGCTGCAGAAATGCCCCCAAAAACGGCATTTCACTGATACCGGGAGCTGCCTCTCAGCCATGCACGTGGGTGTCACGGAACGGGGGGAGCCTCCCGGGGGCACCCGTGTGCTGCCGCACCCCCAAAACGGCCCCGGCCCCAGCCCCGTGGTGCCAGGGAGGAGAGCAGTTCTGGGTGACCCCGGGCTTTGGGATCCCAGTTTGGGGTCACCCCGCAGTTTTAGGGTGACCCTGAGGCACCCAGTTCTGGATTACCTTGGAGTTTGGGGTGACCCTGGGGCAGCCCCAGGATGGCCAGTTCGTGGTGGACTCAAAGGTGACTGTGGGGTGGTCCTGCAGTGCCCAGTTCTTGGTGACTCCAGAGTTTTGGGGTGTCTGCATGGCTCTGGGTGCCTGGTTGTCTGTGTCCAGCAGCAGCAGGGTACCCCATTTGTGGAGGTTCTGGGTGGGTGGGTGACCAGGGACACCCAAGCTGGGGTGTCTAGGTGGTCCCAGGGTTCTCAGTTCAGGGTGGCCTGTGGGTGTGGGAGAGGGAAGAGCTGCCCCTGGCTGCAGTTGCTGAGTCTATTCCCAGACACCCCTGCACCCCAATCTGGGTCCGGAGGCACAGGAAGCGTTGGGTGAGCTTTATTGCTGATGCAGTGGCCACAGTCATACAAATCGTGATCAAGGTGTCATGACAGGAAGGATTGGGGCAGGGGGGAGGATGGGCATCACATGACCCCAAAACCCACTGCCCCCCTTGAGCTGGTGCTTTCCCTACTCTCTCTGAGGTGGATTTGGTTTCCACACTCTGAGGGTTCTGGGAGTCCCCCTGCAGTGCTGTGGGTGTGTACAAGATGCCCCAAGATCCTGGCCCCAGCCTGGCTCCCCATGTCCACCACTTCCATGCCCACTCTCTCCCTGGCCGTTCCCTTCTCCGACCCTCCCTCCTGACGTCAAGCCTGAACCCCCAACTCTGCAGCCACTGCTGTGCCTGAATCCCAAAACTCTGCCGGCCACCGAGACATTTTGTGGTGATGTGATGATGGTCTTGGTGTCCCCTGCTCCACCCCAAGGCTGGGGGTACTCCTCCTCACTCCAGGCTGGACCCTGGATAGAGGGTGCCAAACCCCTTTGTTATGCTCTGATGGGGGATTTCCATAACAATCAGCTCTACAGACCCCTGCTCTATTCTTGGCATCTCCAGCGGGGCACAGTGCTGGTAGAAGAGCGAGCTTGAAGGCTTCACAACCATCAAAAAATAAATACAACATCTTCCATCATGTCCTGCTGGGCCTGGCCCATCCTCTGTGTCCCAGAGAGATCCCTGCTCCTTGGCATTGGTCACTGCAGGTTCCAAAGGGCTTGTCATGGAAACAGTCACGAGAAAGGTGAGTGTCTGGGGGTCTGCCATGGGCCGCAGGGGAAAAATCCTTCCACTTTCTACTGCAGCAGCTTCGGCAACTCCACCTGCAGGGAAGGACACCCCATTACTGGGCGAGCAATGGGATGGAGTGCAGGAATGTCCCTGACATGGTGCAGGGACATCCAAGGCAGGGTTGGATGGGATACTGGGGAGAAATTCCTCCCTGTGAAGGTGGGGAGGTCCTGGCACAGGTTGCCCAGAGAAGCTGTGGCTACCCCATCCCAGGAAGTGTTCAAGGCCAGATTAGATGGGGTTTGGAGCAACCTAGGCTAGTGCAAAGTGTCCCTGCCCATGACAGGAAAGAGATGATCTCTAAGGTCTCTTCAAACCCAAACCATTGAATGACCTCTTTCTCTTGCCCAGGCCAAGAGAAGAGTGTGTCCCCATACTCCAGCCCATGAACAGCCCAGCAGGGACACAAACCACCTGGAGTGTGTAAGAGGTTTCAAGGCTCCATGCTGGGACTAGCATAAGGCCCTTTTGTTTCAGCAGTTATTACTGCACAGGGTACATACATGACAATGTACTCCCCAAAGGTGAATTTATGGGCCTCCTGTATTAGGAGGACAGTTGCTGCCACAGCTTTCAAGCACCCAGGCCACCCTTGGCTAACACTGTCTAGCTGTTTTGAGAAGTAAGCCACACCACACTTCTCCGCTGGTCCCCAAGGTGCTGTGTCAGTACCCTCAGAGCAACATTCAGTCACTCATATGTAAAGAGTTCAAAAGGCTTAGTCAAGTCCAGCAGACCCAGAGCTGGGGCTAACATCAAGGAATGTTTCAGTTGTTTAAATGCAGGTGAAGCCTCTCCAGCCATCCTGGGGCACCTTCCACCCCAGGGGCATGAGCTCAGCCACAAGAAGAAGATATCAAGAGCCCAGTGAGTTATAAGTTATGGATGGCTTCTTCCTTGTGTCTCAGCCCCTGCATCCTGACGGATCTGCCCAACACAGGAGCTCTGCCAAGGGATGGATCTGCTGACCCCATCTGCTCTGCAGGATGGTATTAAAGGATGGATCTTCCTTCCCCATGTGCTTGGCAAAGGGATGGATCTGCCCCTGTGCAGGGGTTGGGAGCACAGACACCCCACTCCAGAGAAGGACACTGACAGAGTGACAATGGCTATGACCTCAGCCCCCAGCCCCACCCTGTTCATGGGCCCCACCTGGCCCTGCACTTGCCTTCTTGAGCTGTTTGAGGTTGCTGGAGCGAATGGCTGCCAGGAGCTGGTCTCGAGAGTTCTTCTCCTGGACTGGCAGCACCCGGTCTCCCAGCTTCCTCTGCGTGGCTGGTGAGAGTGAGTTCTTCAGGTTCTCATTGATCATCAGTGGTGGGGCGAGTGGAGGAGGAGGTGGGGGTGGCATGGTGGGTGGCCCCCCTTTCTTGGGAGAGCTTTTGGGGGAAGCCTTGGGGGATGGCTGCGGGGATGCCTTGGGGGACCCTTTTGGCAGTGCTCCAGGCTTGGGCACCTCTAGGAGGTCTTTCTTCTCCCCCTGTTCCTGTGCCAGTTTCTGCTCCTGGAGGCGTTTCTGCCTCTGTCTGTCCATGTTTCGGCTCAGCAGGTTGGTGACAGTCATGCGTGGCCCAGCCAGCTCAAAGTGGTAGCCCAGCTTCAGGAGTGTGGTGTTCTCTTTCAGGAGTTTGGCAATCTCCATCTCTGTTTTTCCCCCACAGATGTGCCGCTGGTTGTGGAAACGTAGCTCCGTCAGTGTGTTGTTCTGCAACAGTGCTCGGAAAATGGCCAGGATACCCTTGCCTGTGATGTGGTTGGAGTCCAAGTTGATGCTTGTCAGCACCTTGTTGGACTTGAGCATTATGGCAATGGCAAAGGCCACGTGGTCATCAGCGTGGGTGTTAGCCAGGGCAAACACCTTGACCACAGTGTTGAACTCCAGGGCCTCAGTGAAGCGCACCAGGGTCTCGTTGCTGATGCAGTCAGAGTTGTTCACGTTGACCTCAGTTACCTCAGCGTCGTTGTTCTTCACCTTCTCAATGAGCTCATCAAAGATGCTGGAGGCTTCATCATCCTTGGCTTGATCTGTGGAGCTGCTGGAGGAAGACTTGGAAGGGCTGCTTCCGGCTCCTGCCTTGGCCTCCTGTTTCTCCTCCACCTTTTCTGCCTTTTCTGCCTTTTCTGCCTTTTCTGCTTCTGCCTGGGATTTATCCTTCTCATCTGCCTTGGATTTTTTCACAGCTGAAGCCTTTTCCTCTTCTTTTTTATAATTTTCTTTCTTACCTTCCCCTCTTACATCTTTTTCTGCCTGTTTCTTTGATTCTGAACTTTTCTCCTCCTTTTTGTCCTTCCCTGTGTCCTTTGATGCTGAATCCTTTTCTTCTTGCTTTTTTTCCTTCTCAGTCTCCTCCTTTGCTGCTGAGACCTTCTCTTCTTCCTTTTTAACCTTCCCTGCATCCTTCTTTTTAAAACATGAGCTGTTCTCTTCCTCCTTTTTATCCTTCCCTGCATCTTTCTTCAACTCTGAGCTCTTCTCTTCCTCCTTTTTGTAATTCCCTGTGTCCTTCTTCAACACTGAACCCTTCTCTTCCTCCTTCTTGTCCTTCCCCATCAGCTTTTTCTCCATGACTTTGACTTTATCATTCATAGCTTTGTTCACTTTGCTCTTGGTCTCAGTCTCAGCTTTACTTTTCACATCTGTTTTCTGAACACTTTCTTCCTTTTTAGAGTCTTTCCCCACTTTAGTATCTCGCTTCTGGGACAGGTCTTTGGAACGAGAGTCCTTTCCTTTTTCTTCTTGATTTTTGTCTCCCTTATTCTTGCTCAACCTGCTTTCCTAGTGAGAGAAAAACACCTGGGAATTACAGAAACAGGTGCCTCTGACCTACAGACTTCCCACCCCAGTCTCACTGTCACTGACCTCTGTCATATGGGAACATCCTGCAGCCTGTGGCTGGCCTTTGGAAGAGGAGTGTTTGGCCCAGCTGAAGTCCCAGCTCCAGGGAAGGGTTCAGCATCTGAGTGCCTTGAATGTAGGCAAAGCCTGCAGGACCCAGGTGTGATGAGGTCCTGCTGCAGCTCTCTAAGGCAGCTCTGCTCTTCTTCTGCCTCAAGCCCCCTCCCAAAGGGTTCTGGAGGTCTGCAGGACACCCTCCCTAACAGGCCATAAACTAACAAGCTGTAGGAGGCACCTTCTCTCATACCCCCTGTAAGTTATATTTTTTTAATAATTTTTCTAACTAGGGATGGAGGTAGCGCCTGTCTCCCTGTGAGCCCCAGGTGCTTTCCCACCTTTCCTAAATGGTTTCCAGCTGAATGCTTGGTGGCTTTTCACAGTCTGTAGCCCAACGCTTTCCACACTGTCCTGGATGTGTGTGCAAGCAGGGGAGAGCCCACAGCAGTGTCCCCAGTGATACTGCTGACCCAGCAGTCACACCAACCCTGGGTTCTGCAAAACGGTTCTCCTTTCAACAGCAGTTTGCACTTTTGAGCAGAAAACCGAGGAAATGGGAGCAATAGCATTTATAGCTTTCTAATGCATGAGGTTCTCCTAGCACATCTGCTCCCAGTGTCCAAAGACATCGTAAGAGGGAAGGGCTTAACTTGCAGAGTCTGAGGGAAGGTCAGAAGGAAGTTTTGGTCATTTTTACAAGCATGTGACCCTTGCCCTTGGTACAGCCTGTCCTGGGCATTGTTGCTGGCCACAGCCAGCTCCAGCAGCTTGGGGATACAGCCAATGCCTTGTTGCAGCCTTCAACCAAGGCTGAGGGGCTGGGAGGGGACTCCATCAGCATCGGTACAACCTTTGATATAGTTCCCATCCTTCTCTCTAAACTGCCAGACGGCAGAGTTAGGTGGGATATTGGGAAGAAATTCTCCCTGTGAGGGTGGTGAGGCCCTGGCACAGGTTTCCCAGAGAAGCTGTGGCTGCCCCATGCCTGGAAGTGTCCAAGGCCAGGTTGGACAGGACTTGGAGCAACCCGGAATAGTGGAAGGTGTCCCTGCCCATGGCAGGGTGTGGATTGGGATGATCTTTAAGGTTTCTTCCAACCCAAACTAGTCTGGGACTCCATGACATGAAACACATCCATTCCCAAGGGAGAGGAACCAATGCTTCAGGTGGCTGAAGACAGATGAACTTGACACTGGGACCAAGTTTGCTGCACAGTGGAGGATCCTACCCTAAATTTCACATCAAGGTTTGGCAATTTAAATGCCCTTCTCCCTCCTCCACAGCTAGGGAACACACAGGCCCTCACCACTGGCCTAGCTCATCATCTTTTCTGGGGGGAGTTTAGGACTCCAGGGGAAGGAGGAAGCCTCTGGGAGATGGAGCTGTGATGCCTTTACAATCTCCCTGGACCCCGTCATGATTAGGAGAGCACTGTGGCATCACCCAGTGCCTAGAACCCCCAAATCTGAATCCTGACACCTCAGTCTGCAGTCAGGCTGGCCTCCTCCTCTTCATCCCGGGACTCCAGGATGTCCATGCTGGGGCAGCATGAGGCTGAGCTTTCCCCATGCACAGTACTGCCAGCCTTCAGGGACAGATTTCTGTGGAAAGAACTGGCTGTGCATGGGCAGCCTTGGGGACTGTTTGTACCTGGTGTATAAACAGATGCCATTGGGGACGAGAGAGCTGTTTATTTAGTTAAGTGATTTCTTGGCTCCCTGGCACAAGGCTGAACAGGGACAGGAAGGCTCATACCAGACCCCCACAGAGCCTGGCCCGGTGTCCACACAGCCCCCACTGCTGCCACCCAGGGATGGAGCTCCCGAAAGTGTCCTGGGTGCTGCAGGGACCAGGTGATGCCACCTCCTCTGGCACTGAGCCGGGGGTCCTTGTCACCAAGCTGTGGCCTATTCCCAGCACCAGAATGGTGCACAGATGCTCAGTGATGTCCTGAAGCACCTCAGTGGAGGAAGAGCCCTGGCAGGAGGACTGTAGTATGAGGACACTGGTGTTCCCCTGCTGGTATGCAACAAGGCCTCTCCAAGGTGTTTGGGAGTGCCCAGGTTGCAGGTTCCTCTGAGAAGGGACATTTATCCTCCTCAGAGCTCCGCAACCCTTTGGTGACCACAGGCTGAACACCCCTTGAGTCAGAGCCAGCTGCCTCATCTCCATGCCAACTGCTCCAAAAATCTTTCTCCTTTCCAGCCCAAGCTCACCCAGCCTAACACTGGGTGAGTGTTAGGAGTGTTAGAGAGGAGCTCTGAGTCTCCCCTGAGCACCCTGGGCACATCCAAGACCGAGAAGAGCAAAGGGTTTGGCCAGGGATGAGCAGATCTTGGAGAAAGGGAGAAAAACCTTGGTGAGAATGACCAGCAATCTCTCCCATGCTTGGAGAAGGTGATGGTTTACTCCAAGCAAATTAAACTAGAGGAAAATTAAATCCATGGCAAATCCCTACTTGGGAAAGCTGCTGCAGCACATGCTGGGTATGTCCCCTTATCTGGTTAAAGCTTTCATCCATGGATTTGTGGCCATGTGTCCATGTCCTGTGGTGTGGGGCAAGTTTAGGGGAGGAGAGACCTGGAGCCAGAGAATGGGATGTGGGAAAAGACATGGGGGAAAATGAATAGGAGAAAGAGCTGGGAGAAGTCAGGGAAAAGAAGCTGGGGGAAAAGGAGCCAGCTGTGGCCCCAGGCATGGGAACAAGGGAATGCAACTGATATGCAGTGACCATCACGGGTGTTTCTGCCGCTGTGGGTAGTGCTTGTGGGATCATTTGCTTACAGCAAATTTGGGATGCCTCAGAAGAATCCCATCTAAGAGCTGAAGGTTACTGGAAGAAGTGTTGAATGGTCACAGGGGGTGAGAGGGGTTCAAGCTGCTTCATCTCCTGTGGAGCTGCCTTGGGAGAGCCCTTGGCAAGCGCCCAGCTCCAGTGGCAGCAGAGGGGGAGGAATCAGGAGGGAAAAAAGTTCAGGCAAGAAACCAGATCTGTGTTTCTAAAGCCAAGGATCACTGTGGCCCATCTCCATTTCCTTGCTGGAGCCTGGGGACATCTCCAGAGCAGGTCTGCTCCAGGCCCTGCCTGAGACCACATGTGTGCCCAGGAGGGAATATGTCCTTGTCCTCTCCTGCCTTTCCACCATCCCAGGGTTCTTGGTGTGTCCCACTGGCCCAGTCCATGCTGCAGACGCCAGCCTCAGGTGTCACCAGCCCACCACTGGTGATAATGCCAAATTACCTCCAGGCTGGAAGTGCAGCTGGAAGTGGAGCTTGGTGGCAGAGTTGTGTGGCAGGGGTGAAGTGGAGAGAGAAAAACCCTTTCCCTGCTCTGGAACCCCTGGCTGCCCCCGTGGCCACAAGCACAGCTTCTCCTGCAGCCCAGGGCCAGCTGTCCCCCTCTTCATGGCCATCCCGGGTCCTGCCTGCTCACTCCTCTCTGCCCACTGGCATATTTATCTTGAAACCAGGGTACCTGGACACAAGTGCTGCTGCACCCTCTCTGTGCCATTCCCTCTGCCACAAGCACATTTATTAGGGGAATATTTTTACACAGTGTGTCAGACCTTTAAAAATAAGCCTAATGAAAACAGCCTGGTAGTCAGTTGATTAATCACCAGTGTTTTGATGAACTGAAATGCCTTCCCCTCTAAATAGACTAAAATGAGCATTGCCATGGCTTGTTAGCATTTGTAACCCTCAAACCCACTCAGATGTTGCCTTAAAAGGCAAAGGAGACTGGGAACTTCTTGCCTGGAATCCAAGCACTCGCTCCAGCGCTGAGCAAGTGATGGGGCTGGGGATAGAGCTGGGGATGGGGAGAGTGAATCTGGAGGTGGAGTGAGGGTCTCACTTCCTGCCCCACAGCTCATTTTGGGGTAGAAAATGGCTGGTTTATACGGTAATTATTGATTTGGCTGTTTGTTTAGCAAGTAGAATGTGGTCACAGTCACCCTGCTGTGCCCAGAGCAGATTTCCAAGCTAAAGGGGAACACGGGGAGGGGAGGGGAGGGGAGGGGAGGGGTTACCCAGGGATTCACAAATCCTGTACCCAAGAGGAGGGAAGGGGCACTTGGTGGCTCCGTAGCTGCTGGTACATGAGTCCCTGGCAAAGGGGACACATGGAAATATGTTTGCCAAAGTTTAGTCTTTGTAAGGGGCCAGCTTTCCCCAGCCTGCAGTTATTTTCAGAGGTATGTCCTGTGAAGAGTCCCTCGTGGTCCCACCATGGCAGGATGTGCTTGGCTCAGCCAAAGAACAAGATGTGAGGATGGAATCTTGGGAGCATGAGCAGCTCTGTGCTGGCTTCAAGGAGGAGTACCCCGTTGGGATTCAAGGAGGGCTTGGCTGGGAAGCCAGAGGGCCCCCAAGATCAGAAGGGCATGGAGCTTCTGGCCTGAGTCCAAAGGAGGCCACAGAGATGCTCTGAGGGCTGGAGCCCCTCTGATCTGGAGACAGACTGGGACACCTGGGGGTGTCCAGCCTGGAGAAGAAAAGGCTTTGAGGAGACCTTAGAGCTCCTTCCAGGGCCTAAAGGGGCTCCAGGAGAGCTGGAGAGGGATTTGGGACAAGCGCCTGGAGAAACAGACAAGGGGCAATGGCTTCTCACTGCTGGAGGACAGGGATAGGTGGGATACTGGGAAGGAATTCCTCCCTGTGAGGGTGGCGAGGCCCTGGCCCAGGTTGCCCACAGAAACTGTGGCTGCCCCATCCATGGAAGTGTCCAAGACCAGGTTGGACAGCGCTTGGAGCAACTTGAGACAGTGGAAGGTGTCCCATGGCAGGGCTGGAATGGGATGATCTTTAAGGTCCCTTCCCACCCAGAACATTCCATGATTCAAGAGTCCAGGAGGCTCCTCTGTGTGGGTGACTGCTGGGGACACGAGTCATGCTGGTCCCCATGAGGAAAGGGGCATATCAGCAAAAGATCTTAGGCCAAACCTGCACTTCCAGCTTCTGTGAAAGTGGCGCCAGGAACACTGAACTCAACTCAACCTGCAGCCATGACACTGGCTCGGTGTCTAACGTCACCTGCATCTCTAGGGGCCTCTGGAAGCTCAGTGTGGACATCATCCTGTGATGATATGAAAACCTCAGGAGCATGACAGGGGAAGCTTGAGCCAGGATTGAGTCCATCCCAATCACCTGTACTCCTGGGAAGTCTAGGGTCAGCTCCAGTGTGGCTGACAGTGGTTTCTGCACATGCACTGGAGCCCACCATGACCCTTCTCTGGGGACCCACTGCCTCCCTCCTTTCCAGCAGCTCCCCAGGCAGGGCCATACTGGCTGTCTGGCATGTGGACTTGGCCACCAACAAAGACTGTCCCACCAGAACCATGCTCTTTGCAAAGCAACCGCAACCCCTCCAGAGCTGCAGGCTTGGGAAAAATGCCCAGGCCAAGGGGTTGTTCCTCTCTCCCAGCCTCTGCTGGGATAATAAATTCCTCCTGCAGCCTATGGGACATTTTCCAATTCATCTCTTAGCATGGCATGGTTTAGACAACACTAGCACAATTCCATTGGTCCCACACAAATCCTGAGTGGCTTTTGGAGGTGGAAAAATGGCAAACTGGGGAAGCCCAGGGATGAGGTGAGACCTCTGAGACACAGACAGACAATTCACCAAAATCTCTTGGTCAACTGTGGGGCCCCAGACCAGACTGGTGAGGGAAGGAAACTGGGTTGAGTTACTTGAAGGAGCAGGTTTAGGGATAATTTTGGATCCATAACTAACAAGCCAATCTGCTTTCACTTGCTGGGGGGGTTTCAGTCTGTCCTACATCCCTTTATAGGGCTGCTGCCAAGCCCTATAAAGCCTCCAAAGCCACCACAAGACTCTAGGATTGAACCTACAGCTCTAACTTTGGGCATCACTCTCTGGAGACACCTGCCTACCTGCCAGACTCTGAGGACCCCCATGTTCCCTCTGTCCCACCCACCTATCCTAAATCCCAGCCAGAGCCCATGAGCAAGGCACCAGCATCCCTCCACCCCTCAGTGTGACCTTGGGGTTGAGGAGGCTGAGCACCAGCCCTGTGAGAGCTCCCTGGGGACAGGTATGTCCTCTGAGACTGTCCCACTGCACGGAGAAGCTGTCGAGGTGGCCAGCGGCAAAAGCAGGGGGGTTGCAGGTTGTTTGATGTCCCTGGTATTTGGGTACCTGCTCCTGGAAAGGATTGCTAGAGTCAAGCCAAACCACAACAAGCTGCTCAAGCTCTTTTCCTCCATTCCTCAGCCAGTTTTGAATAACCCAGGGACAACTCAGAGCCAAGGACATTCTTGGAAAAGATGCTGTGTCTTTGGCTGAGTCCTGGGAGCTGCTGAACCTGAATTGCCAGAGACCTGCAGAGAAAGCAGGATTGTGAGGCTTCTGCTGACTCTAGGACACCTGGACAACCCTCCTGCTCCTCAGCCCAGAGCAAACACCATGGAAAGCTTTGTGGGAGACCCTGCTCACATCCCTGGGGCTCCTTGAGAGGATCACACAGCAAAGAGTTTCTCTTGGCACACTTGGACTCTTTTGGCATAAAGGAAGGTTGAAAGGACCTCAGCTTCCAGCACCAGGACACACATGACCCTTGGCCATGCTCTGTGTGCTAAAGCCCAGAGAGATGTAAGCAACTCCCTGCTCTGTTCCACCTCACATATTATCCTGTCATTTTAATGAGGAACTCAGCTTTTCCCCTTCCCTTCTGCCCAGACCTGTCTGACCCCAAATATCACTGTGTCTTTGCATGTCTCAGGGCAATGTTTTTAAAAAGTGCCCTTTCTGAGATGTAGAGCTGTTCTCCAGAGACTGGGCAGCTTCTGGCCCTGATTTTGCCTCTTTTTTTTTTTTCCTGAATTAAGGTGATAAGTATTTTAACTTGGTTTTCTTTAACAGAAGAGCTCCAGCCCTTCCATGGAGACACACAGCCATTTTCCAGAAAGCTGTAAAGCCACAGGATACTCTGCAAATGGAAACTTTCTCCTCTAACAAAATCAGGTTTTAGAAGTCCATGTTTTTCTCTTCTATTTGCTGTATTCCCAGCGCTTCTCCTGGCACTGCCATGGCTGAACTGGATATTCTCAAGATGAGACCTTCTGCCTGGTTGTCTCCTCTTCATCACGAAAAGGGCAGGGTATGCCAGTGATTAACACTACAAACACCTCTGGGCTGGATTTCTGCCCAGTGCATTTGTGGGAAGCCCACAAAAAGCATTCATCTGATTTTTACAAACAGGAGAGTTGCAATTCAGCCCTAGCGAGTCTTAATCCTATCTCCATCCTCTGTGTCATAAGGGCTGGATGCTGAAGGAACATTGCTCCCAGCCTCCTGGCAACACGTGGACATATCTCCAGGCCCTTTGCTGGTGCAGGTATGCAATGGATCCCATCCAGCAGCCCATGGGACCATCACAGACACCCCTTGGCAGTGGGCATCTGGTGCTGGAAGATGATTCCAGGTCCTTGAAGCAGGTGAGATGAGCCAAGCTCCAGGTGCCTACCTGGAAAATCAGACCAGTTTTTCTGGTCATTGGTTTGCTGGTCATTCCCTTAAATAATTTGTGGGAAACAGGAGCACCAGCTCTTCAGGCTCTGGCACCACATGGGAGCTGCATCCCAGGACAGAGCACTTGGTGGGCATACAGCTGGGCATGCCAGGGATCACCATCTCTGGTTCTTGGGAACTGGAGAATTCCCTATAAGGAAGCAAATGGCAAATAACTCTCCTTGGCAGAGGCTGCCATGGCTGTGCAGGTGCTCATTCCTGTGCTGGGCATGTCCAACATACGCCATGGTGTCCCTGCCAGGACGAGGGACCCCTTGGAGCCCTCAGCAGCATGCAGCATAAATCCTGACCCAAATATTGTGTGTAAGCCCTGGGCTGCTCAACACGTGGTCAAGGGGCTGCACAGGATACCTCTATGACCTGGACTGGTGCCTCTCCAGTTGTGTTTCAGGAAATCACAGAATAATGGAATCACTATGGTTGGAAAAGCCCTCTAAGATCATCAAGTCCTACCATTCCCCCAGCACTCCTATGTTCATCACTAACCCATGTCCACAAGAGCCACATCCACACAGCTCTTAAATCCCTCCAGGGGTGGTGACTCCACCTCTGTCCTGGACAGCCTATGCCAGTGCTTTACAATCCTCTCCATGCAGGAAATTTTCCCCAGTTTCCAACCTGAACCTGGGGAACCTGGCACAGCTTGAGACTGTTTCCTCTTGTCCTGTTCCTTGTTCCCTGGGAGCAGAGCCTGATTCCCACCTGGCTGCATCCTCCCATCAGGGAGTTGTGGAGAGCCAAAAGGTCCCCCCTGGATCTCCTTTTCTCCAGGCTGAGTCCCCGCAGCTCCTTCAGCCATTCCTGGGGCTCCAGACTCTTCCTCAGCGTTGTTCCCTTCTCTGGACATGCTCCAGCCCCTCAATGACTTCCTTGTCCTGAGCAGCCCAAAACTGTTCCCAGGATTGAAGGTGTGATGCCAGTAGTGCCAGCACAGGGGATGGGCATTGCCCTGGTTCTGCTGCCACACCATAGCTGGGACAAGCTCTTGTTTCCACAGCTCCAATTCCTTTCTGTTTTCATCCCTGTTTGCTCCACATTCTGGGCAGAGGAAAGGCTCTTGACCCTCCATGGTGTGTCTGTCCCCCGCCATCCTGCCAGCCACACCTTGACTTCAAAACATGCGCCCTGACACTGAGATCCTCTTGCTCCATCCTGCCACAATTCCCACACAGCAAAGGGTGGGATGGAACAATATGACCAGTTAATCCCAGCGTCCTGCTGAAAGCTGAGTCACTGAGATGGTTTTAGCACACAAGTGATGTCATAGTGCTGCGAAAGAGAGGGACACATAACAGACTCAGCTCTTCTCCTCCCCCATGTCTATTTATCAGCTCAACATAAACACACATTAAACCTCCTGGGCATCTCAGCCCATATAAGCTAAACACTCCAAACACTTCATGAATTTATCTGCATCTCAGTTGTGCTTTATGTAAATATAGAACTCAGATTTTTATTCTTTTTTTTCCCAATTGACTAGAAATCCATGGGGTCTTTTTTCCCCTGCTTGTGCCCTTAGATGGACTGTGGATCTCCCAGACTTGTGTGTGCCTTTGGCATGAGCTCCGCGTCACTGGGAACGCTTTGTGCTGCAACTTGCCCTGGTCACAAAAGGAAAAACAAGGAAAGCAAAGCTTCTGCCCCCAGGGGCATCACAAAAACACAGATCCAGCTGTGACGGTCTTTCGCATACCATTTTTTAGGAATGCAGCTCAAAGATGCCTGTGTTCTCACTTCACATTTTTCAGCTGTTCTCCACAATGCAGATCCTTCTGGGAGCTGTCATGGGATTGTTCTTGCTTCTATGTTTACCTTGGAGGGTTGTTTTATCATCTTCTGCAGGTAACAACTCCTGCTGCTCCTACTCATCCCTCTTGTGACAGGGTTGGGACTTTTTCAGAAACTCAGAATGAAACACCAGAGCACAGACAACAGTTTTCATTTTTGAGAATTGAAAGGGACCTCCTGGACTTCACAGAATTACAGAATCAATTTGGTTGGAAAAGGCCTCTGAGATCATCCAGTCCGATCTGTGACTGATCCCCCCACCTTGTAACCCATCCCAGAACACTGAGTGCCACATCCAGGCATTCCTTGGACACCTCCAAGAAAGGGGACTCCACCATTGCTCTGGGCAGTCCTGTCCAATATATGACCACCCTTTCCATGGGTGAATTCGTTGTGATGTCCAACCTCAACCTCCCCTGGTGCATCTTGAGGCTGATTCCTCTTGTCCTGTTCCTTGCTCCCTGGGAGCAGAGCCCGACCCCCACCTGGCTGCTCCCTCCTGTCAGGGGGTTGGAGAGTGACTTGTGCAGCTGGAGGGACCATCTGTGGCCTCCTTTAAGGACCAAATAGGAACAGCTCAATACCTTTGGTTTCTTTCCAAATGTGTGATTAGTTTGGATATCCCTGGCTATCATCCATGGAGGAACGCAAAGCCCAGGAAGCTGCCAGCTCTATTCCCCTCTATGTGCTAGTGGAAGTACCCATAGCTTTGCCCAGTACTCATTCCATGCGCCAGAAGCCACTGGAGAAGCCTCTGGATGGATGTCCCAGTGTCACCCACCCCTTTCACCTCTTTTGGAGGCCAGAAGCTGTTCAGAACAATATGTTCTGGTCCATTCTCTCCTGTGAGATTGATGAGGCCCTGGCACAGGTTGGCCAGAGCAGCTGTGGCTGTTCCATCCCTGAAAGTGTCCAAGGCCAGACTGGACAGGGCTTGGAGCATCCTGGGATAGTGGAAGGTGTCCCAGCACATGGCAGGTCTGGGTGGAATGGGATGGGCTTCAATGTCCCTTTCCACCCAAACCCATCTGGGATTCTGGGATTCTTTGAACTTTATGATCTTAGTGGTCTTTTCCAATCATAAAGATTCTCTGATGAAGGAAACGAGACCAGATCCAGACATGGCTAAAATAAAGGCAAGAGCTGAGAATTAGTGAAGACTCTTAGAAGGGAGGAGGAACAGTCTTGGCAGTCAACAGAACTGGCTGATAAACAGAAGAGCAGAGTTTCAGTACACATGTGTTAAGGACAAACTGGGAAGATGCTCAAGGAATGATATAATGCCTGCTATACCCTTGTTTGCAAATTCCCTTGAGTTGAACAAGCGAGTTAAATAAGGAGCTTGTTTTCCCTCTAGGTATTTTCATGAAAAGATGACAAGCTTTGAGCATTAATAAGAAATTTAAATCCTCAGTTGTTTGCCTGTGGTGTTGAAGAAGGGCTCACTGCTGAGGATCTCCACTTTCCATAGAGGGAAATCAAGTGACTGGATTAAAAATCACCCAGCAGCAAGTTCCAAGCCTGAGAGAGTTAGAAAGGAAGGCTGGACATTTTACAAGACCTTCCCAAGGTCTTGTAAAAACAAATCCTTCTCCATGGCAATAGGACCTGCTGTCCTCTGGCACCAGCATCCTTCAGATATGCAGAATTTGGATTAAATAAACCCCTGAGCTCACTGCTTTTCCCTCTGCATCCAGGTCAGGCCATGAGGAGCCTGTCCAGCCTCCATGAGGAGAGCTTGGGGACATGGAGACATTCCCAGGAGCCTGCAGAGATAAGGATGCATGGACCTGGAACAGGAGGAGGTCTTGCCTGCAAAGGAGTGCACTTGGGGAGTGGAATATCTGAGAAGAAGTGAAAAGGTGCTAGAAGATAACTGAACCACCTCAGCTTCTCCTGTAGGAAGGAGGTTCAGCCTTCATGAGACAAAAATACAGGGACCATCTACACTGTGCACATCTGGCCCTGGCTGTGCATGTCTGGCTCTGGCTGTGCAAAACTGTCCTGACATCCAGCATCCCCTGTTCAGAGTCTTCTCCTCCAGGAAGCTGGTCCCTGGGCTTCCATGAAAAGAGACACCCACAACATGAGTATCTTCATAAAAAATTGGGTTTGTGGCCCTGGAATGATTCCCCTCTATAAGCAGGATAATGTTCCCTCATGCAACTTCCCTGCACTTCCCAGCCATCAGTGCTTGAAGCTGCATGAAGTCAAATCAAAACAAGCCCTACTGGGAGGCAGGACTGGGAACTCTAATGGGACTAGGACATCCCAGTGTCCTCCCCTTACAGGTGAGCTTCAAAGAGCATTTGGACAACTCTCTGAGGCACATGGTGGGTGGGATTTTGGGGTTGTCCTGTGCAGGGCTAGGAGCTAGACTAGGGATCCTTGTGGGTCTCTTCCAACGCAGTATTTTCCATGATTCTGTGAGCTGAGGGAAGGAGGCTCCATTCATTCCCAGGGAAGATGGTGATGCTAGAGAAGGGAAAGCACAAGCAGGGGCTGCCTCTGCCATCAGGTGCTTGGTGTTTTGGGAGCCACCAGGGCACTGTGGTGAGACCAGGTGAGAATCCAAGGAAAGCCAAGAACAGCTGCAGCTGGATTTTGTGGAATGCTTTGGAAAATAAAGCACCTGTTGTGGACTTGGTAATTGCTAAGGAGGACTTGTCCACCAAAGCACCACTCCATTGCACGTGTGGTTCACATGGAGATCCTTCCCGTGGGATAGCTCTTCTCATTTAGGTCCTATCTGGCAGAGGTTGCCTGAGAGTGTTTACGGCTGAACAAATGCCAGTGGGAAAGATCATAGAACTATAGAATGATTCTGCTTGGATGGGACTTTATAGATCATTCCCTTAAAGACTATAATGGAAGAGACTCCATGGGTAGGGTGTTCTCAGGGAGGGTATAACTTTGCTCTCTGCACAGACACGTGGTTTTTATACCACCAGCAATAGAGAAACTGGACCAGCTCCCACAGACCCCATCTCGTCGCACAGCTCAGCTCTCAGAGAAACCCATCCTTCAGGGACAGCTGCACAGAGCCCCTGTGCCCTGGCATACGAAGCTTGTCCTCTTCTGGACAGAAATCCCAGGCATGATACAAGGATTTCAAGTGACAGCAAGACAGTTGTGCCCCAGGTAACTCATGGAATCCTAGACTGGTTTGGGTGGAAAGGGACCTTAAAGATCATCCTGTTCCACCCCTTGCCATGGGCAGGGACACCTTCCAGTATCCCAGGTTGCTCCAAGCCCCATCCAACCTGGTGTTGGACACTTCCAGACATGGGGCAGCCACAGCTTCTCTGGGCAGCCTGTGCCAGGGCCTCACTACCCTCACAGGGAAGAATGTCTTCTCAATATCCCATCTAACCCTGCCCTCTGGCAGTTTAATACTACAGCACCAACTTCATAGCATGTTTCTAACTGGAATTTTTCTCGTTACGTCTTTGCCTGTGACAGTAAAGAGCCATGAGTTAATAGAAATCATCTCTTCATTTATCTATCATGAATATTCATTTAATTCCAGCTCCCATGACACATGGACCTTGTTGAGTACAGAGAGGGGCACTGGCCCAAGCCCCACCCTTGAGCTGGGTTATACTTCCACTCATTAGCAAGACAAAATTAAGATTAATTTATTACTTGCATCACCAAGATGGGAATTTGGCTGCCCAGTGTGGAAAGGTTGGGGCAAAGCTCACGTCTATTTTGGGCTGTTTATAATCTGCTTCCTAGTTACCCAAGTTTGCCCTTTTCATCACTAAGATGTGTTATTATGTAGTTAACAATATTTCTAAATATACCCACTTCTACCAATATTTAGGTGGAAATGGGGGTGCCTGGAGCTAGTCCAAGAACAGGGCAATGACTGCAAGAACAGTGAGATGGGCAGAAACTCAACCTTTCCCTTCAAAATACCTTATTTTGCACTTTGGAGAAATTCCTGCACATCCCAGCTAACACACAATATCCCACAACAGAGATACCCATCAGAAGGCATGGAAGAACAGCAGGGAGGACATAAGGAGGACATGGAACTTCTGAAGCAAGTCCAGAAGAGGCCACAGAGATGCTCTGAGGGCTGGAGCCCCTCTGATATGGAGATAGACTGGGAGAGCAGAGGGGTGTTCACCTGGAGAAGAGAAGGCTCCGAGGAGACCTTAGAGCCCCTTCCAGGGCCTAAAGGGGCTCCAGGAGAGCTGGAGAGGGACTTGGGACAAGAGCCTGGACTGACAGGCAGGACAAGGGGGAACGGCTTCCCACTGCCAGAGGGCAGGGTTGGATGGGATATGTGGAAGAAATCCTTCCCTGTGAGGGTGGTGAGGCCATGGCCCAGGTTGCCCAGAGAAGCTCTGACTGCCCCATCCCTGGGAGTGTCCAAGGCCAGGTTGGACAGGGCTTGGAACAACCTGGGATACTGGAAGGTGTCCTTGCCCATGACAGGCCTGGAATGGGACGATCTTTAAGGTCCCTTCCCACCCAAATCATTCCATGATTCCATGAACTATGGACAGACAAATTCTCTGTAGTTTAAGAACAAGAATCTGCTCTCCTGTCCCTCCTTACTGAAGAGACGTCACAGACACAGTGCCTGGCATTCCTAATTTAAGGCATTGAGAGAAACCTTTGCAAGCCAGAAGCAGATGTGTGAGCAAGGCAGGGGGTGGGAGGTGGGGGGAGAAGCACAGGCACAAGGTCAGGGAAGGAATGGGAGGTAATTCCAGTGGGAATTACCTGTGAACATTGAGAAGATGCTACCCTTTGTCTGTGATGTCTCTTCAGGAGATCTCCTTGGAGCGTTCTCTTCTCCAGGCTGGACACACCCAGCTCTCCCAGTCTGTCTCCAGATAAGAGGAGGTCTAGCCCTCAGAGCATTTCTGTGACCTCCTCTGGATTTGCTTCAGAATACTGGGAGCTGTTGATGAGAGGGGCTGGGATGGACATGTATGGGGTGATGCCTGCACACCCTGGGGGAATGCCAGCCCCGTGGGAGTGCAGCCACCATGCCTGTGCTGGCTGGCACAACATGAAATCTGCTGACACATGAGAGGGATTTGTCATCGGAGACCTCAGAGCTCTGAGCAGCTGGGGGAGAGTTTGGCACCTGCCTGGGGTGCTCTGGATGGCTCATTCCATCCTGCAGCAAAATATAACCCTGGGGCTTCCTTGGACAGAGGGGACCATCAGCTTCCTGCACTGTTTTTTGTGACTGTTCCTGTGGTCTGAT
>VXAX01005585.1:1106-33001 GCA_013399835.1 Leptocoma aspasia | reverse complement strand
AGAAAAAAAAGAAGCCGAAGCTCCAAGGCTGCTTCACGAGCGGCAGCAGGTGCTGAAGTGTTAAACCTCAGCAGCTCTCCAGCCCGGGATACGGTGGTTATCCAGAGGGGACACCCCTCGGTCCAAGAATTGGCCAATAACAGGATCCAGTGACGGCTCGGGCGCTGGGAAGCCAATGGAGCCCGGTGGGAGGCGGGGAACGGTGCTATCAGAGAAGCCTGAAACCCGAGGACATTCCAGGGAACCATGCAGAGCTACATGACCAAATTTAGTCCGGAGCATTTTGCCTTTTAAAGGCAATGGGCCAACCTAGTGAGAAAACAGGGAAAAATGCACCAGCCGGCAGGCTGGGGATAGGGGGTGGAGGAGGCAGCCCCAGCCTGTGCCATGGGGGCTGGGGGGGCCACTAAAGTGGGCAGCGTGGCTACGAAGGGATGGGGGGAGCCTCTGCTGTGACAGTGACAGCTCTTGGCTAAAATCGGCAAGGAAGCACCCACTCCAGAAGAAGTTTTCCTCTTTATCCCGCTGCAGTCTGGGATCGGTGCTGTTAGCCGACGCGCTCAGCCGTACACGAAAGAGCTGGAGGTGGAGGAGTTGAGGCAGACTGGTTCCATCGGAGAGATGGGGGAAGCAGATAGTGAGTGCTCCCGGCTCTGCAGACCTGACCCCCCGGGGACTGTCAGAGCTCCTACCGACCCTCAGACCCTGAGGGACTGTTCCTGCAGCTGTTCTTCCTCACACACTCCCACTTCCCCTCACCAAGCCCCAAAGACATCCCTCCTTTTGCACAGATGGAATTCCTGAGTCTCCCCTGCTCCTGATCCAGGCAGTGCCCTAAGCCTGGGCTTTGGCTGGCAGCACCAATTTACCATTTCTCTAATCCATACAGAAGCTTAACTGGCACGTGGGAGTTCTCCCACAGGGCCAGGAGACAGGCTTTTCTCTTCAAGTTTACAGGCAGCTGTATCCCATGTCCAGCATTTTGTACCCATTTGTTATACTTCCAGCTTCATCCTGGTTTTCTTCACCCTTTGTCATCCTCCTAATACTTACTGCCTGCTCCCAGGCCTCTCTCTGCTTATCCAAGTAAGGAGCCCTTGGGTATTTTTGACAAAACAAGCTCCCCTAGGATTTTCCTCAGCCTAATCACCTCCTCTGCCTGTCTTCCTGGCCAGATCCACCCTGCACACAGGCACCAGGTGCTCCAGGTGAGTCTCCTAGTGCCATGGGTAACAAACTAGACATTCCCCATCCTGACAGGAAATGTACATTCTTGGTGCATTTCAGAATTTCCTTTATCTCCAGCACTGCTGTGCCTAGGTCCTGCTCATATCCTTCCTATAGTTCACCAGCACAGCTGAGATTTTTTCCAGATTGTAGAAGAAACTGTTTGGTTTAGTTTCCAAGTGCACAAACTTAAACATTGCTGTGGTGGATTCCATCCCCCTCACTTCTGTTTCCCTGATCCTGCAACCCTGGTCTTGGTGCTCACTTGCACTAGGAGGGACACAGCCATTCTCTTCCCCAGCTGGCTTCAGACACAGAATCATGGAATGGTTTGGGTTGGAAAGGACCTTAAAGCTCACCACGTTCCAGCCCCTACCAGGGGCAGGGACACTTTCCACTATCCCAGGTTGCTCCAAGCCCCATCCAGCCTGACCTTGGACCTTTCCAGGGATCCAGGGGCAGCCATAGCTTCTCTGGGCAACCTGTGCCAGGGCCTCACCACCCTCGCAGGGAACAGTTTCCTCCCAATATCCCATCTAACCCTGCAGTGGGAAGCTATTCCTCCTTGTCCTGTCCCTCCAGTTCCTGATGAGAAGTTCCTCTCCATCTTCCATAACTCTCCTTCCCCAACACTGCCACAGCTGTGACAGTGCTGGGAGCAACAGAAATCGCAGTGAATTTAGTCTTTGGTGTCCATTTGGTGCCATCTTTGCCTGAAGAAGCCAAATGAGTGTCTTGTTTGTTCCACTTTAATACAGCCCTGAATCTAAGGTCCTGTCTGGTCACTTTTCAGGATACAATTTTATTGTATCCTGAAATAATTTAACATTGTGTGCTTTGGAAGAGAAATTTGAGTTACAGAGTCTGGGGGTGGAAGAAATTAACTGACAGGAGGATGGAACTAGGTGGGTGTCAGGCTCTTCTCCCAGGGAACAAGAGACAGGACAAAAGGAAATGGTCTCAAGTTGCACCAGCAGAGGTTTAGATTGGATACCGGGAAAATTTCTTCCCTGAAAGGATTGCTCAGTCCTGGCACAGCTGCCCAGGGCACAGGTAGAGTCCCTATCCCTGGAGGAATTTACTGGGTTAGTGGTAGTTCTGGGGCAACAGTTGGACTTCATGATCTTAGAAGGCTTTTGCAACCTATACAAGTCCATTATGCTATTCTATAAATGTCCAGTCCTCCAGTATTTCTACAGTATTGTTGTGCTCAGTCATCAAGTGCTTATAAGAAGTGAGCAACAAACTGGAAGCTCATTTCCCAACTGAAAGCACACAACAAAAAGGTAGTGAGGAATCACATATATGTGTCTGCCTCTTCTTGGAACAATCCAAGCATTCCCAGGTGTGCCACGCCTAGCTCCAGGTAAGGATGTGTAGGCAGCCCCAGGGACAATCTGCAATGCTAAGCCAGAGAAAGAATCCTTCTACTTAAAATAGAAATCTGGAATTTTTGCTGTCTGCCTTTCCTTTGTAGTAAATAGTTGCAAACTTTTCCATGTTGTAAATTGGTTTTCAACAGAATATAATCACTATCAACACCTTGATAAAATCTGTATTTTGTCATTCCTGAACCTCGATTCTTGTGATGAGAAGTATTGCACACCAAATTCTCTAAGAAGATGTGAATGTGGCCTGGGAGACTCCAAGTTTCTCCTGAAGTATCACCCATCGTTTCCTGTTCCAGGAGTCCACAACTGCTGCGCACTCCTCCCCTGCACTGCAGAGCCGGGCAGAGGTAGCACAGAGCATAGTTTTGTGGGGAAATATTCCCACCTTAGCAGAAAATCGGGGAGAGAAACAGGGAACACCCCAAACTTGTAAAGGTTCTGAAACAGGGTTAGAAATTTGACTTGGGGTAGAAACCAATTTTGGATTTAACTGAAGTGTGCTGTTTAAAACTTGTATAGTCTGCTAGCTTGCTGTGCACAAAGGCCTGCAAAAAGGATGAAGGAGATGCAAGGCTGCTTAAGAAAGGAATGTGAACTTCCAAGCTAAACGAGAGACAAGAGGGCCCCCCTTGAACCTTGGAGCAAGATAGAGCCAAAGTTGAGGCTGCAAAAGACAGTCAAGATGACCAGAGGCCCCTCTGTACAAGGACTGATAATGACTAATTGTAACTAGTAAAATGAATATGCATGAACCTATTGTGAAACCCTATGCATATGCTCAAGTAAGTGGGATAAAAGAGACTCAGAAATTTTCAGGGGTGTGCATGTCTTTTGGGAGAATAATCCACATGCGCCCAGCGCTGAATAAAGATACATACCTACTTCCCAACTTTTACAAGTTGTGGAGTCATGGAGTTTTTCCCGCAAATCAGTTCAGAGTGGATGACTTCACTGTGATTTATCTTGGCTGTCACACAGTCCTTTTTAACTGGGATATTGGCACAGTTCTGTTAGACCATTTTCCACAGGGTCCTTGGGGCTGTAGAAAGAAAAAAGTAGAATGAAATTGTGTGTTTTCACCCCAGAATAAGAGAGGCTCTGGATATGTCTGCACTGACTGGTCCTTCATGGGCTACCAACAACTGGGACTGGGGATGTGTTTCGGGATCCTTGGGCCATGCACTGGAGCTGGTTCCAGCCACCACAGTGTGGAATAGTGAAGTACAGAATCCTAGAATTGTTGGGGTAGGAAGGGACCTCTGGAGATCATCCAGGCTGATCCCCTTGCCTGGGCAGGGTCACCTGGTGACACATGAACACTTCCAGGTGGGTTTGGAGTATCTCCAGAGAAGGAGACTTCACACTCTCCCTGGGCAGCTGTTCCAGTGCTCTGCCCTCCTCCATGCAAAGAAGTTCTTCCTCATTGTCCTGGATTGTAAAATAAGCATATATTCTATTTGCCCTCTGTTAAAGGTGGAGCAGTTATCTTCTGTTAATTGAGCCGTTTTCTTATCTCCTTCACAAACAATCTCTCCCTCCAGGGAGATATCTTCTGTTAATGGGCCATTGAACCTCACTGCATAACTGATAAAATTACATCCTCCCATTGAGAGATGGGGGAGGAGCCAAGCCCAGGGGGAGGAGCCAAGCATTCCTACCTGCATAAAATCAGCATTTTTTAGGACACCAGAGCAGCCTCTTCTCCGCTGGATTCCCAGAGGAGCAACTTCTTCTCCACTAGATTCCCAGAGGAAGACCAGGCCCATCTACTCTATCACCAGGCTTTCAAAAAAAACTACACCCTTCTCAAAATCACTGCTTCAGCAGAATTTCATCTACCACTCCAAGAAGAGCAGCCACCATTCAACTAGACTGTTACCAACACCCTGACTCCTCAGGGTGTCAAGTTTCTGACTCTATCAGTAGTTTTGTTTGTACTAATTACATTTGTATTTTTCAGTTTTTTTCCTAGTAAAAGACTGTTATTCCTATTCCCATATCTTTGCTTGAAAGCCTTTTAATTTCAAAATTGTAGTAATTCGGAAGGAAGAGGTTTACCTTTTCCATTTCAAGGGAGGCTCCTGTCTTCCTTAACAGACTCCTGTCTTTTCAAACCAAGACACTCATGTTGAGGCGGAACTTCTTGGGGTTTAGTTTATGGCCGTTGCTTCTCATCCTGTCACTGGGCGCCACTGAAAAGAGTCTGGCACTATCCTCTGACACCCCTTGGAGATATTTGTCTGGGTTGATGGGATCCCCTCTCAGTGTTCTCTGGACTAACCAGGCCAGCTCCTGCAGTCTCTCCTCATCAGAGAGATGGTCCAGCCCCTGTGTGGTTCAGAGCAGTGGGATCCAGTGTGGCTTGGCACACAGGAGCTCTTGCAGCTCTGAATCCATCAGTCCTGGATTTATCAGGATCCCATCTCCATAGCAAACAACACCTTGAGGGCACTAATGAGTATTTCCAAACCACTAGCTTGGAAGCACCACAACAAGCCATTAGAGAGGAGGGACAGAGACAGAGTCAGATTAAATAGCTTTTCCAGGCATATTTACAAACTGGCAAAGCTGAGAAAGATTTCCGTGCCCCCACCTCTCTCATCACCACCTGGGACCATCCACCTGCCGTTATTCTTCTCTATTAGCTGATATAGGACAGCTGAACTTTGGATGGATTCCTCTAGTCTGTTTTCTTTCTCTTTTCTTCAGAGCCCACAGGAGGAGTGTTGAAAACTGATCTTTTTATAATTTTCTGAGCTGTTCACTGTGACCTTTCCCTGCCTGGCCACAACAGGTGGTGGGTGTCCTGTGGCCAGTGAGAGAAATTGCTTCTCCTCCAAACCCAATGCATCTTTATCCAAAACCTCCTCTCCAGACACATACTTACATGACAGCAAGAGTATAGAAGGTTATATATTTTGAGAAACTAACCAAATCCTGGCTGTGGGGGAAACTCAGAAATCCCAGAAAGCCCTTGGATATCTTCCCTGAGCCTGCCTGAGGGTGGCAACAGGTCCCTTGGGTGATGCTGAAGCTCCTGCACCTCATGGACTCACCATGTTTCACTAGTTCTCCCACAGCTTGTGAAAGGTGGGACCAGAATCACCATTCAGCCTGATTTAATTAACCTACCACTCATTAGGGGAAAGGATAAGGGCTACAGCAAAGGATTGTACCTTGAGAAGGGTCGGATCAGTCACAACATAATGAAATTGCTGAGTTTGGAAAAGCCCTGTAATTTCCCTCAGCACTGCCAAGGCCACCACTAGCCCATGTCCCCAAGTGCCACATCCATGTTTTTTAGATCCCTCCAGGGACGGTGATTACACCACTGTCCTGGGCAGCTGTGCCGGTGCCTGACCAACCTTTCCAGGAAGAAATTTTCCCCAGCATCCAAAGTGAACCTCTCTTGGCCCAGCTTAAGGCCATTTCCTCTTGACCTGTCCCTTGTTCCTTGGCAGCAGAGCCTGATGCCTGACACCTCCCTCCTTCCCCCCTTCTCCCCCAGCTACACCCTTCTGTCAGGGAGTTGTGTGGAGCCAGCAGGTCCTCCCTGAAACTCCTTTTCTCCAGGCTGAGCCCCCCAGCTCCCTCAGCTGTTCCTGGTGCTGTAGCCCCTTCTCCACCTCCCTTCCCTGAACACACTCCAGCCCCTCAATGTCCTTTCCAAACTGAGGGGCCCAGAACTGACCCCAGGATTGGAGGTGTTGCCTCACCACTGCCCTGCACAGGGGGATGAAGTCACAGCAGTGCCAGAGGACACAGGAGCAGGGAGAGTTGCTCCAGTGGCTGAGAGAGGGCAGTATTTCCTACTTTTCCCATTTCCCTGTCTTGGCCAAAGCAGAAACCACAATACCACCCCCCAGGAATCTCCAAAGTTGCATGACCTCCACTCCCCCACCTTAATTAAGGCTAAGCACACCTGTTCATGAAACCGTAGGAATCTTTTAAAGCATCAAGACCCAACACAGCAGGTGGAGCATTCTAGCTCCTTCATGGTGCTTCAGTCCATTATTTATTAAAGCAATTAAGTCATTGGAGAACAATCTGTTTTGCATTCAGTTTTTGCTACCAAATGATTTGCTGGCCTTACAGGACAGCAGAGAATTTACTGTTAAATTAGGAGTAGAAAAGAATAAGCAATTTACAACTTAGATGGGGCAAGGCTCCAGGGAGGAGGGGAAGGTGGGGACCTTCTCGCTCTCCACAGCTCCCTGACAGGACGGTAGAGCTGGGTGGGGGTAGAACTCTGGTTCCAGAGAACAAGTGATGGGACAAGAGGGAACACCCTCATCTTGTGCCCAGAGCTTTGCAAGCTGCCCGGGAATTTCCTGCCAGCACAGACACTGGTCTCTGGATTCCAGCTCTGCCTGCTCAGGAAACTGACCTGGTGATAGGGACTTCAAGTCCCAACTCTCAGCTACATGCAGGACCACCAGAACATCCCCTTAGGACACGTGAGGTCAGCCGAGCTCGTGCAGCAGCATCAGGAATGACGTGGGCTTGGACCCTGACATTCTAGGCCAGCTTGGACAGGCTTCAAGCAACCTGGTCTAGTGGAAGACGTCCCTGCCCATGGCAGGGGGTAGAATGGGATGAGATTTAAGGTCTCCCTTCAAACCCAAACCACTCCATGATTCCATGAAATTGAGCAGAGAGGTTTGTCCTTGGAGCAACTTGCACAGGTACTGTTCCTAAAAGAGCTGGAGAGGGATTTTGGACAAAGGGTTCGGAAGGAATTCCTCTCCCTTTGAGGATGGTGAGGCCTTGGCCCAGGTTGCCCAGGGAAGCGGTAGCCCCATGCCTGAAAAGATCCAAGGTTAGATTGGCCACAGCTTGGAGCACCCTGGAAAAGTGGAAAGTGTCTTTGCGCATAGCGGGGCGTGGCGCTGGATGCAATTTAAGGTCCGTCCCACCCAACGGATCCCTCGCTCTGGGATTTCTCCCCTCACGGCCCGGCGACACACCACCAGCACTTCGCTTGTCAATCAGCGCTGGGGGCGGGGCCGGAGCATGGCGCACGCGCAGATACGTCACTACGCCGCGCCTCGTCCCGCCCTCCGCTGCCATTGGCCGTCACGGGGCGGCCGCAGCCAATCGTGCGCGGGGAGGTGGTGGGGCCGGGCAAGATGGAGGAGTACGCTCGCGAGCCCTGGTGAGCGGAGCGGGGCCGGGCCGGGCCGGGCCGGGACGGGACGGGACGGCACGGCACCGGGATCTGGATCTGGATCTGGATCTGGATCTGCGAGCGCCGGGAAGGGGCGGGGGAGCGGTGCGGGCGCGTCCCGGGGCCGTTCCNCTCATGTCTCCCCACGGTGTACAGCCTCTCCAATTCTCAGTCCCCCCTTCATGCTCAGCCACCATCTTAGTCCCTCCCATCCTCAGTCCTTCCTCTCATCCAAAGCCCCCCCGATTCTCAGCGCTACCATCTTCAGCCTCCCATCTCAGCCTTCTCTCATCTACAGCCCACCTCACTCTCAGCCTCCCCCACCCCCTCCTCAGCCTTCGCGCACGCTTAATTCATTCTCAGTCTGCTCTCAGCTCCCAAGTCCTCCTTCATCCTTGGCCCCCCCAGGCTCCCTTCACACCTCCCGTGGCCCTGCCTCTGTCCCTCCCCATTTCCATGAGCCTAGCACGGCTCCCTTCATGCCAAGTGTCTGAATTCTATCACAGTTCAGCACTGTCTTTGTAGACCTACACAGCCATATTGGTTGCAAGCCAAAGGTTGTATTTATAGTAATAAAAGGATTAAATGCAAGCTTAGGTGCAGGGTTACTGAATCCCGTGCAGGGTTTCTCATGATGGTGAGGGACTTGGGACAAGGGCCTGGAGTCACAGATAGGACAGGGGGGAATGGCTTCCCACTGCCAGAGGTCAAGGTTAAGATGGGATAGTGGGAAAAAATTCTTCCCTGTGTGGTGAGGCCTTGGCCCACGTTCCCCAGAGAAACTGTGGCTGCCCCATCCCTGGCAGTGTCCAAGGCCAGGTTGGACATTGGAGCTTGGAGCAACCTGGGATAATGGAATGTGTCCCTGCCATGGTAGGGGGTGGAATAGGATTAGCTTTAAGGTCTCTTCCAGCCCAAACCAGTCTGAGATTCTGCTCATCTTTGCAGACAGAGACCTGTGACTGTTCAGGAGGCTTTTCCCAAACTTTGCAGGTTGCTATGCTGACATGTATTAAGTTTGTCCATAAACATCACTCCTGCCTTTTTACAGCATAACATCTGGGACATGAGCAAAGAAAATAGTATTTATTAATAGATTGCTGTGGGCTCCAGGTAATCCCAGAATTACTGAGGTTGGAAAAGACCTCTCAGACCATCAAGTCCAACCTGTGACCCCNCCCGGAGCGGCGAGGAGCCGGCGGGGCCTTGCGACCTGCGCCGCTCATGTGCCGCCGGGGGCGATGGGCTGCACTGACGGTCCCACGTTCGGTCCTTCAGCGGGTCCTTATTCGCAACCTTTCCTCGGTCCCTCGTCCTCACCTTCCCTTCCAGCCTTCCCTTATTCCTTAGTGCCTCCTCATTCTCAGGCCTCCTCGTCCTTAGCGCCTCATCATCGGCCTCTCTATCCTCAATTCCCCCTTATCTTCAGCTCCCCACATTCTCGGTCNAGACCTACACAGCCATATTGGTTGCAAGCCAAAGGTTGTATTTATAGTAATAAAAGGATTAAATGCAAGCTTAGGTGCAGGGTTACTGAATCCCGTGCAGGGTTTCTCATGATGGTGAGGGACTTGGGACAAGGGCCTGGAGTCACAGATAGGACAGGGGGGAATGGCTTCCCACTGCCAGAGGTCAAGGTTAAGATGGGATAGTGGGAAAAAATTCTTCCCTGTGTGGTGAGGCCTTGGCCCACGTTCCCCAGAGAAACTGTGGCTGCCCCATCCCTGGCAGTGTCCAAGGCCAGGTTGGACATTGGAGCTTGGAGCAACCTGGGATAATGGAATGTGTCCCTGCCATGGTAGGGGGTGGAATAGGATTAGCTTTAAGGTCTCTTCCAGCCCAAACCAGTCTGAGATTCTGCTCATCTTTGCAGACAGAGACCTGTGACTGTTCAGGAGGCTTTTCCCAAACTTTGCAGGTTGCTATGCTGACATGTATTAAGTTTGTCCATAAACATCACTCCTGCCTTTTTACAGCATAACATCTGGGACATGAGCAAAGAAAATAGTATTTATTAATAGATTGCTGTGGGCTCCAGGTAATCCCAGAATTACTGAGGTTGGAAAAGACCTCTCAGACCATCAAGTCCAACCTGTGACCCCATCTTGTCAACCAGACCAGAGGACTGAGTGCCATGTCCAGTCATTCCTTGAACACCTCCAAGGATGGCAATTCCACCACCTCCCTGCGCAGCCCCTTCCAATGCCTGACAGTCCTTTCTGTGGAGAAATTCCTCCTGATATCCTCCTGACCCTCCCCAGGCACAGCTTGAAGCTGTGTCCTTAATGCTGTGCAATAGGGATGTTTTGCTGCCAAGCCATGTGGGGCTGTTGATGTCCCCCATTGTTCTGGCCCCATTGCTGCTGGGCACCCTGTGATCCTCCTGTTATCCAGCCCCGGGAGCTGCTCTCCTGGGGTCAGACTGGTTCCTTATGAACCCCTGGCACAGAGAAAAGGCCCCTTTGTTCATTTAAAGTGTGGTGGCCTCTGATTCCAATGGTTATCCAGCTGTCAGGAGAGCTGCAGAATGCCATGGGGCTTGGAGGGAGGACTCACCCCTCTCCCAGGCAGCCAGAGCTGGTGTGTGGCTGCCCCGGAGCCTTGGGAAAAGTGAAGTCTTGCCCTCTGCTCTCCTCATCTCTGAGCAATTTCTGGTGCCATCAGGAACCCAACCTTATCCACATGTCATTTTCCTACAGCCAGGGCTCCCCTCAGAGTCAGGGAAGCAATTAACGGTAATGTTATGCTTGTAGATAAGTGCCAGATTAACAACAGAATAATCTCTTTTCTTCTCCTCCAATTCTTTATGAGGTCAAGCAGTGCCAGGGCTGGGGGTATTTTGTGTCAGTTCTGAGGGAGTTTGGAGGAGCTGACACATGGGCTGGCATGTGCTGGAATCAAAGATGTTCTCTTGTTTGAAAGCTGCTCAGAAAAGCTTGGAGAGTGGTTTAAGAGGAAAATTAGGAACCCCGAAAGTAACAGTTAATGAGGTTAAAGAAGGAAGCATTCCATGATTGGGGTCTCATTAACAAGGCTTCAAGAAAAAAGCAGCCATGATTTGTAGATAGGAATTCCTTGACTTTGTGGATAAGCATAATCCATTCAGATTTCCAAAAAGCCTTTTAACAAGATCACTCTCAGAGGCTTAACAAAGGGGGAGAGTTGGGATGTTTTATTTATAGCAGAGGAGATAAAAATCTGCACAGGAGATGTAAGAACGAAACAACAAAAAATCCCGGAGAAAAAAGATGTGAGTTGCTTTTTCATCTTGGCATCTTGGACAAGAGTGTGCCTTGAACCTTTTCCTGATGCAGGAAAGAGTGGAAGGAAAATAAACTGTTGAATTATTGAATACCGTTAGGGCTGAGTGGGTTGTGATGAGATGAGACCATGTGTGGGCATGGCAGACAAACAGGAGGTGATGAAGCGTAAAATACACCCCCCTGCTTCCTGAGGCCATGTGGGTTTGGGACCTGGATGTATCTGTCACTGGGGTCACTCAGTGGTGACACTTGGGTGGGGTCCTGGTGCCTTGGGAACAATCCAGCAATCCAAGGTACAAAAGCAAAGCCAACACTGAGTGTGACCTGTGCACACAGGAGTTCCTTTGGGCAGGGGGCAGGGCTGGCTGTGGAGGAGGAGGTTTGGAAGTAGGTTGCAAACATGAAGAGCCTGGGAGAACAGTCAGGGGGAGGGACTGCAAATTAGAGGTACTTTCTTCAGGAAGAAAACACCTTGTGGCAAAGCCTGCAGCACAGTGAGGGGGGTTTGTCACCCCTCACTAGAGGAGGTCTGTAAGGTGGGTAGGTGGCAGGTCAGGGATGATGTCCTCATGTGCAGGAGCTGGAAGTTGTAGGGGATCCTCAGGAACAGAAATATGACATTCCGAGTGAAATTGGAAGTGCTCATCGATGCTCCTGCCTGACAGAAACACTGAGCTTGCCACAGTGTTCAGATTTGTGACCTGCCTGCTGCTGTAGGCTGATTTTTGCATTTTCTGGTTATTGGCAGTGTATTGAGTTAAATCACCTGAGTGCTTGGCTGGAAGATCTGGATACAAGATGAAAGAAACCAAACAACTTTGTTATTTCCTGCTCTGAAATTACCCACAGTGACAACAGAAGTTAATGGCATCTTAAATCCCACCTAATTTAGGAGTCTGGCTTAGGGTTGCAAGGCTCCAGTTCTTGGCAGAGGTTCTGAACCCCAAATTAAGGCTCCCCTGGCAGGTACTGACAGCCTGTGCTGCAGGAAGGTGCTTCTATGCAAGGTTTTCCTGGCTGCCCTGTGGTGTTGGAGCAGGAGTTGTGGGTGCTATACCTGTGAGGGCATCTCTGGTTTTGTTTGAATGGACTTCAGACATTCAGGATGCATCAGGAAAAACCTTTCCAGCTTAGCAAAGATGACTTTGAAGTCTCACTTAAATAAGCAGAACTAATGAAAAGGGTGAGTGATTCAAGAAAAAGTGTTTTGTGCCAACTGGGAGCTGAGTCTCATGGAATTTGCTACCTCAATTCTCTGTAGGTCAAGAGAAGAATGAGATCAGGGAATTTAAAGGTATTTACACTATGTAAATAGTGTAGGGCAGAGCTGAAATTCTGCAGAAGTTATCCATGATGGAAATATGTCTCTCTTGTGTGAGGAGTTCAGGCATTTCTGTATATTTGGTACTTCCCACTCCAGGGAAGTGGGCCAGGAGACTCTGGCAAAGGCTGAGTTTGTTTTGCTGTAATATTGGGGTTTTTTGTTGCTGCCTGCTCAGTGAGCTGGATGTGAGATGGTATAGCCACCAGGCTCAATCTTCACCCCAGTCATACCAATGCCGAAGTGCTGGATCCATCCCACTCACTTACACAGTTTAACATGATGGGATTTAATATTTTCATCTCAATTTTTCTTTCCAGTCCCTGGAGGATAGTGGATGACTGTGGAGGGGCCTTCACCATGGGGGCCATAGGAGGGGGCATTTTCCAGGCTATCAAAGGCTTCCGAAATTCTCCAGTGGTGAGTAAAATCCTCTGAAGGTGCATTGAATGCAGTCTTGCCTCCAATGTCTGTTGTCTGAACATTTTATGAGTTTTCCTGAAGTGCAGGCCTGCAGAAACTTTCTTCCCAGAGGAAAGCTTACTTTTCCTGCACAGAATTCTAACAATCTCGGAGCTGTTTTTTCAAGGACAGATGCTGTCTTTCTGTCCTGTCTCCTGATGTGGGAGATGGGGCTTTCTATCTTTCAACCTATGAGGTGAGGAATTTTTATCTTTCTGATTTTGTAGCTTTCTACATTCCTGTACAGGGCAGCAAGAAGCAAACATCTAAGCTCTGTACTGGGCACATAATAGCCTGAGCTTCTGAACTATGGAGTCATTTAAATAAGTCATATTTAAGCCTTCTGATATGGAGTCAAAGAGTCCTGATTCGCTGCATGGACCGCAACAATAACTGTCCTTCCCCAGGGAGTGTGGCAGTGAAGGGGAAGGAGAATAAATCCTTGTGCAGGGAGCAGGGCTGATTAAAGACCTGTACATTGTTAATCCAGACCATGAAAATCTGTCCTGGCTCAAGATCTGTGGGGGTTCATTTTTTGGGATAAAGTTACTGCTTCCCCGTTTGCTCTGGTGGCCACAGTGGGACACTGGTCACTTGTTCCTCCCTAATTGATGAACATTTCCCTCAGGATAGGGGAGTGCAGCAGGAAAGATCCATCTGCCTGTGGTTCTGTCTGCATGGAGGGACACGAAGCCTTGGCTCTCCTTCCTCTCCTGGCCTTTCCTTTTTTAAAACATGGAACGACTCAAAGAAAGAATCTTTTTCTCATTCAGATTTATATTAAAGGGTATATTTTTTAAAATTAATCTCTTATTTAATCATTGCTCTTTTTATTAACTCAATCTTTCCTTGCTCAGGTTTGGTTTCAATGCAGGAGTGAGTAAACATGGAAGTGAAGTTTTGCTGATGCAAATTGGTTTTCACTTTCGGGATATCTGCTGCAAAATTTTGGCTATAAACCCATTGCAGAGACATTTAATAAATTAAGATCCAATTGCTGCTTGAACATTTGTTTTAAACTTTCTCTGACTTCATAGATAAGGTGTTTTTATATTACTCTGACAATAAGCTGTTGATTTGAGTTTAATAAATAACTGTTTGGGTTTAATAAATAACTGTTTCCAAACTAGTCAGATCCTGCAGACACTTCACTTGAAAAGGACTATGTGCTTAATTAGATTCTTAATTTTGCTTAAGACTTGCTAAATATACCTATCCCCACTTCTGAGTGATTGTAACAAAAATAAAACTTGGTGGATATTCTTTAAACTGTGTTAAAGTGTGGGAGAATGTGTAATTGTTCTATGGGGTCCTGGGTGATATATTGAGTATTGGACTCTGGAAAGCTCAGCATGATTTTGCTTCTCTTGGCTGCAAAGACACCTCCAATTCCACCTGCAGGAATGACTAAACATAGGACAGCTAATGGGATTGCCCATCAGATAGGAAGGAAAAATGATACATACGAAAAATCACTGCTTATCCTGCTAAAATGTTACGGTAATGCCTCCTTCAGTCCCACTGGGCCACTCAAGACTGTGAACCTAAATAGATTCCTGCCTGGTGACTGTAATTCCCATCTGTACCTGACAGGAATATTGTATGGGAGTGATTAAATAGTGAAATAGCTGTAGAGCACACTTTGTCTCAGCTCCTCACAGCTGCTGAGGGGGCTCAGAAATGTGTTGGGCCTGTGGCAGGTTTTTGCAATATAGACTCAGCTTGGCTGTAAGATTTTGCTGTTTTATTTTAACTGAATTCTCTTATTTTAGGGTGTAAACCACCGGCTACGCGGCAGTTTGACAGCCATTAAAACCAGAGCTCCACAACTGGGAGGTAATGAATTTTGGGGTTTTGTTGCACAGAATTGACTGTTGTTAGAGAACACCTGACTCAAGCAATGGGTAAATACAGTTCTGATATATCCAAAATGAGTTTGGTTGGGGAGGAAACAGTCTGTGTTCCTGGAGTGATAAGCCAGCGGTAATAACTGGTCATATCTTAAACAGCAGAGCTCCCTGGAGCCTCTTCATGGTGTGGAGGGGATTAAGATAAAACTAACTCATTACAAGAAGTGATCCAGCTTGGATGAAAAATAGAACTTGAGGGTGTCCATGCATGTGCTGTAGGATGCCAAGCTCCTGAGGCCACAGGAGCAGGGTTGGGTGAGGTGTGAGGTGTGACATGACTCTGCATCATTGTCTGTGAGGAAGTGTGTTGAAAAGGCATAAATCTGGAAGTTCCCTTAGCTAATCTGACTTTGTTAGGATGAAAGTTCCATTATAATCACAGTTTGATAAATTTTCTGTAGTTAATGATATATAAAATGGGGGGAGAGTGGGATGATGACATGTCAAATTGGAAATTTTCCTGTTTTGATTTTAACCAGTATTTGGCTCTTTATGAGTTTGAATTTACTTCATGTCTGAAAGGGAGCACAGTAACACCACAGCATCTGTTGTGCAGCACAGCTGGCTTCTCTGCTCTCTCCAAAGTGGCTTTGGTTTGATTTGGCACAGGGAGCTTTGCTGTCTGGGGAGGTCTCTTCTCCATGATTGATTGCAGTATGGTCAGAATGAGAGGGAAGGAAGATCCCTGGAATTCCATCACAAGCGGAGCCCTGACTGGAGCTATTTTAGCTGCAAGAAGTAAGAAACTGGGGATATCAGCTGAAAATCTCCTATTGTCTAAATGCACAGTTCTCATTGTTATAGCAAAGCAACAGTCTGTGACACCCAAATTAGAATTTGCTCAGACACTGAAAAATAATCTGAAACTTTTCTCCTGTGCTTAGGAGAGTAATAATCAGGTTCCCAAATGTTCCCAGTGTTC
Organism: Leptocoma aspasia; assembly: GCA_013399835.1. Classification (NCBI taxonomy): domain Eukaryota; kingdom Metazoa; phylum Chordata; class Aves; order Passeriformes; family Nectariniidae; genus Leptocoma; species Leptocoma aspasia. The sequence continues at coordinate 17,338 of VXAX01005585.1, read as the reverse complement.
CTTGAAGGGAGAGTGGGGGAGTTGCCCAGTAATTGTCCTTTAATGCAGCTTAATGTATGCAAAATTACTGCTCTGAGTCTGCTTTAGGACAGATTAAGGCACGAAGAGCATGGTGAGGCCCTGGCACACATTACCCAGAGCAGCTGTGGCTGTCCCATCCCTGGAAGTGTCCAAGACGAGGCTGGATGGGGCATGAAACAACCTGGAATAGTGGAAGGTGTCCCTGCCCATGGCTGGAGGTGGAACAAAATGATCTTCAGGGTCTCTTCCAGCCCAAACCATCCTGAGACTCAATGGATTCTAACATGTAGCAAAGAAATTAAGTGTTGGTTTGTGCTTTTCATTTCCAGATGGCCCTGTTGCCATGGTCGGATCTGCCGCGATGGGAGGAATTCTCCTGGCCCTGATAGAAGGAGCTGGAATTCTGCTGACAAGATTTGCCTCCACACAGTTCCCAAATGGTAAGGAGCCAGCAGAGGATGTGTCACAAGGATTTGCTTTGCTGATGTGCCCCTGGCAGTCATCTTATCCTAGAGTGAATCTGCACTGCCTTTCCAGCTCTTGAGGCTGTGGAAAGCCAAGGAGGAGCTGCAGGTGCTGATGACATGAGAATATCACCAGCTGCTTCCCAGTGGGAGACTGGAGGTGGCATGGCTGAGAGCAGGGATGTCCCTGCTGTCCCTGGCTTCTGCCACACACCTGGTACATGGTGGCAGAAGGGTTTTACTCGGGTGGGACACAATGGTTTGAGGGAATGGCAGGCAGCAAGTTCTGGAAAAGAGGGCTGGTTCTGGCAGGCCGTGGTCTGTGTGGGGAACCCTGGGTAAATGAGAGGATGAAGACCTGGCAGGTACAGATACATGATTTCCAAAAAGGGTGGTGGTGATTCTCTTCTAAACTGCTTCAATATCTACATCCCTTTTTTTTTCTTTCCCAAGCAGATTGCAGGCAGAGGTCTTACTGAGTCACAAACTGTTGTGTGAATGCTTCCTGTGGAAAATCCTAAATACCGCTGTCACAGAATCAGAGACTCGTTTGGGGTGGCAGGGAACTCAAAGCCCATCTCATTCTACCTCCTGCCATAGGTAGGGACACCTTCCACTATCCCAGGTTGCTCCAAGCCCCACCCATCCCGGGCTTGGACACTGCCAGGGATGGGGCAGCCACAGCTTCTCTGGACAGCCTAGGCCAGAACCTCACCACTTTAACAGGGGAGAATTCTGTCCCAATATCCCATCTAACCCTGCCCTCTATCAGTTGGAAGCCATTCCCCCTTGTTCTGTGACTCCAGACCATTGTCTCAAGTCCCTCTCCAGTTCTCTTGGAGCCCCTTTAGGCACTGATAGGGGCCCTAAGCCTTCTGCTCTCCAGACTTAACATCGCCAGCTCTTCCAGCCTTTCCTCATAGGAGAAATGCTCTACGTTATTTTGGGAAGAATGCAAACCACTAGTGTTGGATGAGTAGCAGGTCACTAATTCTCAAGTGAATCCTCTCCTGAGTTTGTTCACCAATATTCTTCATCCAACCTAAACTATGACAATTTCTGTTCTTTAAAGATGCTTGAAAATTAATCTGCCTTGGGGAAAGTGTATCATCTGTCCATGACAATTAATTCTCTCTAGATTGTCCCACCACAGGTGTGTTGCTCCCTCCAGCAGCAGGCAGTGGATCAGGAAGCTGACTCTACACTTGTTCTGTTTCACTGGTTGCTTTATTGTTGGGCAAGTCACTGTGGTTAAACCTTTCTAGAGGGGCCAAGGTCACCTCAAAGGCACTAATGTGCAAGTTTCCAGCTCCTTTAGATGGCTGGAAAGGTTTCCCTCTCCCTCTTCTGGTCCATTTCCCTGTTAGAAGACCTTGTCTAGTGCCAGGTGTCCCTGCCCATGGCAGAGAGTGGAGCAAGATGACCTTTAAAGTCCCTTCCAACCCAAATCATTCCACAATTCCATGATCCTATGAAACTCAGAGAGAAGTGGTTTGTCTTTGAGCAGCTTGCACAGCATACTTTTCCTAAAAGAGAGCTGAAGAGGGGCTTTGGACAAGGTCCTGGAGTGACAGGACAAGGGGGAATGGCTCCCACTGCCAGAGCGCAGGGTTAGATGGGATATTGGGAAGACATTCTTCCCTGTGAGGGTGCTAAGGCCCTGGCCCAGGTTCCCCAGAGAAACTGTGGCTGCCCCATCCCTGGAAGTGTCCAAGGCCAGGTGGATGGGGCTTTGAGCATCTTGGGATAGTGGAAGGTGTCCCTGCCCATGGCAGGGGATAGAATTGGATCAGCTTTAAGGTCCCTTCCAACACAAACTAGTCTTTGATTCTATGTAACTTTTGAAACTTTTTATGAAACCCAAACAATTCCAGTGTTTATGATTAATTTTAGGAGGGATTTATATAAACAAACTAGCTGTGAGTTAATAGGAAGAATTTCCTGCATTTTGATATTTATTTACCTTTTCCCTTGTCCCTGATCCAGGTCCACAGTTGTCAGAGGATCCATCCCAGCTCCAGCCACCCCCGTTCAGCGACTACCGACAGTACCAATGATGATCCCCAGCCTCCTCTTCCTCCTTCTCCTTCTCTTCTTCCTCTTTCTCTTCTTTCCCTGTTCCTGAGTGGTCCCACCTGGAGGATGCGGAGGGGGTTTGTACTTACACCAGTGGTTGTCCCTTTACACACCATGCCAGGAAGACCTGCAGCATTTCTCAATGTCAAACTGCTCAGGAGAACTTTTAGAGAAGAAAATCTATTTATTCCTGATATATTCCATTGCTGTAATGTTATACATGTCTGGTAGAATACAAGGAGGTTTGAGAAAAGGACCAAACGGAGTCTTGTCATCCTTTGGACACAGACTGGAGCAAAAGTCTTGGAGTCTCCTCTGGGATGTCGCACCTGCAGTGAACGCAGCTGGAGTGTAACCTCTTCCCTGTCAGATTTAGGTTATGGGGCTGGAGGGGGAAGCATTGCACCTGCTGCCAGCACAGCCTCCTGCTTTTCATCTCAGATCCTGGCCTGAGCAGAGTTGCCACATCTGCTCTGCAGTTTTGTCCTTAAACTCCAGCTGTGGAAGCCCCTTTCCCTCTTGCTAGCAGTTACGAAATCACATCCAGTGAGGTTTTCTGTTCTAACTCATTCATTAACTCATTGACGCCATTGCTTGCTGACAGTTTCTGATACAGTATTGAGTCTAGGGGATTTCCAAAGCTGGGCCACATCGAAACAGCTCAGCAAAAGGACACCCCCACCTCTGGGGGATGGCAGGGACAGGTGGCACAGGGGTTGTAGTGGCTGTGCCTACACTCCTTCACCTGTAGGTCAGGCAGTGGCCTTCAGCTACCCAAGCTGGGCTTTACTGTGCTGACCTCTGCCCCTCCAAATCCCCTGACAATCACTGTCCCCTGTGCACCAGGAGAAGCCTCTGACTGGAGCATGGTCCTGCACTGCCCCCACCCTAGACAGGCTGTGACACCTCTCCTGCCCTGCTGAGCCCCAAGGGAAGTTGCAGCCCCAGAGCTGTCACCAACCAGGGCCAGGTTTCCTGCCCTGTCATCACAACACCCCAGTTTCCTGTTTTATTGCAGCCCAGTCCAGAGTCCACTGCAGCTAGAGGGATCCCACTGCCCCAGGGCACTCCTGCCCTGCTCCTGTGGTGCCCAGAGCCTTCTCTTCCCCCACCCCATAAATGGACACAGATGCCACAGTGACACTGAACTACCGACCTTTTTATTTCAATCAGCTACAGCAGCTCTACATTCCCTACAACACTGTCCTTCCTCCCTCCTCCTGACAGTGAGGGAGCTGAGGACTGCAGTGGCAGCGCATTGTCTTAAAGCTTAGTATTAAATATTAAATATTTTTTCATTTATGTTTACATTACTTTGTCAAGGAAAACAGAACAAAACAAAAAGGACAATTAAAACTTTAAATTACATGACTGTGTGCCTGTGCCTGGGGCTGCCCCATCCAGGTACATCCAGCCGTGGGGGATATGCAAAACTCCTGGTGCTTGAGGAGCGGGATGTGCTTGGCTGTGCGGGAGCAGGGAGCTGTTTCCTGGTGCTGTTGGAGCAGCAGGTGATCCCAGTGCAGCTAAATCACTGTCTGGAGGAGTCAGGAGCCCCCCTGTAGCCCCAGTGCAGTGCATGAGGAAGGGGGTGAGGATTTGGTCAACAACTTTGCTAAAGGATTTATCAATTTCTTTTTTTTTTGTTTCTTTAAAAAAAAACAAACCAACAACCCCAAATGGTTTTGAGTCTTCCTTTGATTTTAGCAAAGACAAGAGTTTAAAAAGCACTTAGGAAGCTTGTACTAAAACCAGGCGCTCTCAGAGGAGAGAGTCGTCTGTGCACCCCCCTTCCAGGCCATAGCGGAATTCCTGAAGGTTGGACACCCCATAGAAGTGGACAAAGGCTGCAGCCACCACCAGCACGTGGAAGATCTGATGAGACTGGAACTGCAGGGAAGCAAAAAGGCCTTTAGACCAGACCAAAGAGGACAGCAACATCATTAACACCACCTCCTCCTCTTGTTCCTCGCTGCTCCAGGACTGTCCTCTGTGCTCTGCTCCCCACTCCGTTGCACCCAGCAGGAATTTCCACCCTGTACTTTGCCCTGCCCACACACAGAACCCATTCAAGGTCTGCCTGCCAGCATGTGCTGAGGCACAGCCGGAAACCCCCAGCCTCCAGGCCCTCAATGCCCCCTCCCCCGGCCCCAGTGCTGCTCCCAGACAGCCCATTCACCCCCACACTCACCCAGATGTCAAACTTGCCCGGGAAGAAGCGCTCAGGGATGCGGGCAGCGTAGAGCCCAGCGCCCGTGATGTACATCACAGCCATGAGGAAGAACCAGCCCATCTGCCCCACCGTGGTGGCCTTCACAAAGCCCTCGGCAATGGTGAAGTGCATGGTGGGCACAACCCCGCTCAGTCCCAGCCCCAGGAACACGCCTGCGGCCCAGAGAGGAGGTCAGGGAAAAAGAGCTCAGTGTAGAGGGGGAGCTGCTCCTCCCACCAACTCCCCTTGATCCCTCATCCTGTGCTAGAAAAGCAGCTCTTCTTCACTGAATTCATAGAATATCTCAAGGTGGAAAGGACCCATAAGGATCATTGTGTCCAACTCTTGTCCCTGCACTGGAGACCCCCAAATAATCTCACCCTGTGCTTGAAAGCGTTGTCTAAACACTTCAACTTCTCCCATCCTCATGGCACTTACCCTTCACAAAATGAGGGACCCACAGCTCCACATCCCAGGCAAACTGCCCCTGTGCTCGCTGGGTAGAACCCACCCAGTGTTTGTTATGCAGGGCTGCAGCAGCTCCCGCTCCTGGCTATGGGAATGGACATTTTGAAAGGTGCCAGCCTTTCCTGATGGCACCAGGAACACAGCCACCCCTTCCAGGAAAGTAATTTCTTGCAGCTCCTGAGGAAGGAGCTCAGCAGCATCTGAAATATTCAACTCTGGCCTCTGATGAGTTGGCAGAGAACAACTGGCACCATAGTGACACTGGCCTGGAGAGGCTCTGGGTGGCACTCAGCTGGATCCTGCTCATGCTGGGGCCACAGGATGCAGTGGGGAGGAGCCATGGGGACGTGAGTCCTGCCTGTCCCCTGCCCTCATCTGAGGGCTCTCAGGTGGCCTCTGTCTCAGCACGGTTTTTTCTCACTCATGTAGGCAGGACAGTGCTCTGAGAGACATTTGCTTCAGGACCTCTGGGAGTTGGGGAGGGAGGTGTCTCCTGGTGCTCAGCGAGGCTGATGGGACCTGCCATTAAAATTGGGGTAAACTGGGGTGTGGGTCTGGAGGCAGCCCCCCACTCCACCCCCAGGAAGGCAGGGACCAGTCAGCATATGTCTGGTAGGGAAGACCTCAGGAATGCCTTCCCCCTGCACCTCAGCTGCAGGTTCCTGCTGCTAAACTGCTACCCAGAGAAGGCAGAAAAGGCACAGCCCCAGCCCACCCAGGGCTATTTTTAAACTCCAAACCTTAGGCTCTGCTCAGGAGATGAATCCCCAGCACAGCAAGAGAAGGCAGGAGGCTTCCGTGCAGTGCTGTGCTGCTCAGGGGGAATGAATCCTGCAGGTACCCAGAGCTTCTCCCAAATGGGATCTGCCCAAAGTGCCTCCCAGGACTTGGGGGAGGAGGGAGCTCCTACCTGCTCTGGTCTGCCTGTGCTTGGGGGTAGCAAATCGGTCCCACTGTGCCACAATGATGGCAGAGATACCCAAGACACAGACAATGGAGAGGTAGATGAGTCTTGGCTGTGGGGAGCAGTAGAACGAGTAGTAGAGCCACGGGACGAAGCTCCCCATGATCAGCAGTGCAATTCCTGAATAATCCAACCTGCAGCCAGGGTGCAACAACAAGAGAGCCACAGGTGAGCCCTAAAATCCACCCCCTCCATGTGTGCCTGCACCTGAGTGGATACCTGGACAGGAGGGGTGTGCTGGGGTCCCATCAGGGCAGGTATGACAGGAGAAAGGGCCTGGGCACAGTGGGAATGCTGGGGAGGGGCAAGAGGAGGCTGGAGCTCAAACCACTGGGAACAAATCCCTGTGCACATGGATTTGTGATCCTCCACTCATCTCACCACCGAAACATAGCCCCTGCACTGCCCCCACTGCCTTCTCAGGAACACAAGGGCATTCCTGCTGGATTTGTTCTGGAGACAGGATCCCATGGGATCTCTGGGGGTTGTGCAAAGGCGATGGGCAGGATTCCCAGTAAGCAGCACCCAAATAAATGCCTTTAACAGCCATGTGGGAGCAGAATGTCACTTGAGAGCCTCACTGTGAAGGCTGATGGGAGCTTGACTCTTGGAGCAGCCCAGGGTTACCACTGACCAGCCTTCCCACTCTGCTGCGAATCCTGTTTGTGTTCCTTCTTTCCATTTGGTTTCAGTCCAAACTGGATCCAAAACAGAGGTTTTTAAAAGCATCCAGCAAACTGGGACCTGCCAAACTGGCCATGGCTCCCAGCTGCCCAGTGCAAGCAAGACCCCTCCTCGATTCACTGCTACAAGAGGCACAGAGCCTGTTCCCTTGGGAGCACAGAGGCCGTTCCCTTGGGAGTTGCAGGGTCCCAGGATCTTTATCATTCACCTGAGGCCCCTGACCTGGCATGTTTAAGGTACTCAGGCAGAACCCTCCAGAACCCTGTTATGGTTCGCCTCAGTTCCATGCTGGATTGGGTGGATGCTCCCTTCCCCCAGGGATGAAACATTTGGGAACACAGTGCTTTCCAAGAGGAAGTGCTGCAAAAACCCAAAACCTCCCAGGAGACCACACAACCACACTCATGCTGACTCACTTTGAAAAAGTTCGCGAGACCTTCTCCGAGTGACAGTAGACAGTGTGGAAAAGCCAGGAGAAGCTGAGGCACAGCACTGCTCCCAGGAAGAACATCCCAAACACCACCTTCTCTTGGAGAGGAGCCATAAAGTACATGTTGGGCCTCAGCATGGTCAGGATCCCCAGGCAGAGGAACAGAACAAACCCTGCAGGAACACATGGAGAGGAAAGTCAGGGGGACAGTGGGGGATTTCAGCAGAGCCAGGATAAGAACAGCCCAGGCCATGCTCCTGGAGGTCCTGGATGTATCCCAGGGGTGCTCAGGAACCCACACTGAGCCACACTGAGCCAAGGAGGCTGAGGCTGGCTGAGGCCTTTGTTCGTGCACACAAGAAGGGCTGGGGTCAGGGGAAGGGGCAAGCACAGAGCAAAGAGCTGCTGAGCTGCTGTGTTTCACAGGGTTGTGGAATCACAGACTGGTTTAGGTAGGAAGGGACCTTAAAGCTCACCACATTCCACCCACTGCGATGGGCAGGGACACCTTCCACTACCCCAGGTTGCTCCAAGCCCCGTCCAGCCTGGCCTTGGACATTCCCAGCTGCTCTGGGCAACCTAGGCCAGGGCCTCAGCACCCTCACAGGGAGGAATTTCTTCCCCTCTCCCATCTAACCCTGCCCTCTGGCAGTGAGAAGCCATTCCCCCTCGTCCTGTGACTCCTGGCCCTTGTCCAAAGTCCCTCTCCAGCTTTCCTGGAGCCCCTTTAGGTACTGGAAGGGGTTCTAAGTTCTCCCTGGAGCCTTGTCTTCTCCAGGCTAAGTATTCCCAGCATTCCCCACCCAACTCCAGAGCCAAAGAGCTCCAGCCTTCAAAGCATCTCTGTGGCCTCCTCTGGATTCATTTCAGAGGAACATCCTCTGAGGCTCCCTGTTTTGCCCAGGACACATTTCCTGTCCCACTCCTGCAGTGGCTGAGCCCAGGGGTCAGCCTGGTTCGTCTCTCCCAAGGGGCTCCAGGAGCTCCAGGTACTCCATGTCTGATTCTCCTGCATGCATAGGATCGGCACAGGGAGCCCTGGGCATGGAGAGGACCCAGCACTGAGCCCATTCTGACCCTAATGCAGGGTCTGAGCCCCTCCAGCCCCAGGGCTCCCCCTTCCCCGCAGTCACCCAGCAGGTGTGTCCAGATGTTGCCTGTCTCGGTGTGTATCCGGAAGATGCTCCGGAAGCAGGCGCGGAAGGAGGGCATGGGGGGCCGGTGTCCGTGTAGGAGATAATCATTGTCCTTGAGCCAGTCAGGCAGGACGTCATATGGGATCACGCGCCAGCGTCCTTCCCACACCTGCAACACACCAGGGGGACCAGGGCAGCCCAGAGCCCCACACCCACAGGGAACAGCCCAGCCCTGGGATGTCATGCCCCTCGGGAAGAGGAAGTTTGGCTTTTCCAACATCAGGTGCCCTACGGGACCCTGTAAGCCACCCACCCATGTCCTGCACTTTGCCCCCCATAACACTCCAGGGAGTGATTCCCAGTCTCCCCAGGGAGTGATTTTACCCCACCTCAGTTCCCACAAGGATTGACTCCCATCCATCAAAGGGAGTATTTCCAGGACTCCTCAAGGAAGTCAGGGGTGATTAATACCCTCAGCTTTAACCCTTCCACACCCACAGACTGTTCTCTGTGCTGAGAATTCCCATTTTATCACGGCAGAAGCACAGGCGCCACAGCGACTGTGGGCACCAGATGACACCCCGGCTGGCACTTGGGCTCCTGGGCCCCACTCAGGACCACAGAACACCAGAATAGCTCCCAGGTTCTCACCCACCACGGCTGGGCCAAGCCCCATCCTGGCCATCCCCTTCCCACACCGCTCTCGGGGGATGCTGCTGGGAGAAGCCCAGCAGAGCTGGAGCCAGCTGCAGCCATGTGGAACTTTATGCGGACACATCCTGTCACCCCAAACCCGGGGATTGGGGAATCTACTCCAAAATCAAGACCGGGGGATCGCCACAGGCTCCGGTACCTTGTACACGAACTCTTCCATCTTCTCCATGGCATGGTGAGCCTGCAGGGGCAGGGTCAGCACCCGCACCACCTCCTCCTCCTCCTCGCGGGCCGCCGGGCACTGCGGATCCTCGGCCTGCAGAGAGAAGAGCCGCGAGGGAATCATTCCAGCCCCTGGGAGAGGAATCATCCCTGCCCTTCTGGCAGCACCTGGGGCTTCATCTCTCCGAGGGGATGGGCAGGACCCACCAGTCACCCTCGTTTATGCAACACACTGCTGCCTGACCCATCCTGGGCGGGCTAATCCCAGATTTAGCCAGTCAAAAAGTGGGATTAGCACCAGGGATTTTCATCCCTACAACCAAGGCTGGAACGGTCGTTTGGCCCAGCCGGGAGACCTGAGCCGGCCCACCCAAGCAAGAGGCGTCTCCGAGCTGGGAATGCTCTGTGTCCCGGCACAGCTCCCGTTCTCCTCAGCCGGGAAGGAGTTCGGGAAGGTGATTCCCTGCCCTGTGGAAATGCTGGGGCACTGGAAACATCCGGCACAGACACAGCGATCCCGGTGACATCCCTGCGAAGGACTATCCCGGCTCCATGTCTGCTCAGCAGGAGCAGAGTTTGGGCCGGCTCGGAACACGGACCGGCTCGAGGAACGACACCGTTTTCCTCTATCTATTAATGGGATAACAGGCAGATTCCCGCGATAATTCGCGAAGGCAGAGCGCGGAGACTAAACCAGGCTCTGGATCCCCTCCCGCCCGGGGGTTTCGGAGGGGCTCACGCTGGCCGCGCCGGTGGGTCCTTGGTCCCCTTTCTCCTCTAGGAGCGGCCCCAGCTCGGCGAGCTCCAGGTGCGCCCGTTCCCGCTCCCGGTCCCGGTCCCGGTCCCGGCCGGCGGCCGCAAGCCCGCTGCCCGCCCCGGCGGGGGCCTTGCGGGACGCCATCGGGGCGGCGGGTGCGTGCGGCTCCGAGGCAGCCGGTGAAGGTCCCTCCGCGTCCTTCTGCGCCGCGCTAGGGGGAGAAGAAGCACAGAGTTACCAGGACCGGGGGGATCGGCGGTAGGGCTTTCCCCGGTGGGCTGGAAGCAGCGGACACCCCGCTCCCCCGCCCGTCTCTCACCGGCCGCTACATCCCGCGGGCGGCGGCGGCAGCACCGGAAGCAACGCTGAGGGAACAGGCACGCACAGCGCTGCTTCCGGCCTCGGGGCCACGCCCCCGCCAGGGCAGCGTCCTGGGAAGAGTGCTCTATGATTGGTCAAAATCACTGTCTGTCTCTCTTTTCTCCCGCCCCACCGGCCACCGCCCACTGCGATTGGTCGAGCCGCCTCGCTGGGGTGCCGGCGGAAGGCGCTCTGGCCGCGCCGCGCAGCTTTGTGTCTGCGCGCTCGGTTGCCCCCTGCTGGCACCCAGGGTGTCCCGCGGGGGAACGGAGCCCCGAGGGCCCCTGGGGCTGCGGTGACACTGACGCCGTCTTCAAGTTGAATTATCTGCCCCCAGGATGAATTCTCTCACTTTTTGCAAACGTAACTGTTGTAATTCAACTTCTCCAACAGAAGATACCTTAATGAAGAACTTTGTGTTTCAAGTATTGAGTATCAAGTCACATCACCAAAAGAAATATGCATTAGGCAGGCGAAGAATATGCTTTAGATATGCAGGTTAATGTAAATTTCACTGAATTTAACCTTTAACACCTCGGTGTGCTTAATTTGTGAAAACCTCCTCTTTGTACCTCGTGCAGAATAAATAATATTTCCTTTCTAACGTGACTCTGTGTTTAGAGAACTCCTAAAGTGGGCAACAAGAGGTGACAGACCCTGTCATCCATCTGGATGTCTCTGTGTCCCAACAGCTGATAGCCCCTGCAGCACCACCTGCCTCCCCACGTGTGGCCATTGAGAGCTTCCCCGAATGGCCACAGCAATAATCAATGGCCAAGGTCACCCCTGGCCTGGTGGAGCAGCTCGTCTTTCCCTGCCCACAGGTTTAATTTCCTTGTCTGACAAGGGCTGGAGACTCCCAGCCGCCGGCCGCACAATGGTGGATCCTGTTCCCCATCAATCATTCATGGCCTTGCTGCTGGAAGAGATTTCTTGGGGGCTGCTGGGGCGGGAAGGGGGGAGAGATTTTCCAACCTTCGTGATGTTATATAGGTGCTGGTGGTACCAGGGAAAGTTGGAGGTACCTGGTCGCCCACTATACCTGCAGGGTGAGTGGCGTGGGGGCTGAAGGGAACACAGGATTTACAGAGGACATGGGTTTGAAGGGGACATGGAATTTGTAGGGGACACAGGATTTGGTGGGGACCGTAGGTCCCCTACAAGGTCTGTAGGGGACATGGGTTTGTAGGGGACAGAAGATCTGGAGGGGACACAGGATTTGGAGGGGACACAGGGTTTGGACAGGACACAGGATTGGAGACATGGGATTTGAAGGGGACATGTAGTTGGGAGAGGACACGGATTTGGAGAGGACACAAGTTTGGGGTTTTTTGGGATGTCATGGGAGATGGTGGGGATAGAAAACAATCTGGGAATTTTGGGAGGCTGAATCCCCTCACATTCTGCTGGAGATATGGGGTCCAGGACAAGTCAGGGCTGGCTGTGGCCAGGGCTCTGGTCTCCTCTCTATAGGGACAAATACTGCCGTGTCCCCCCTCCTGGTGTCCCCATGGGCGTCTTGAGCTGCATGAAATACCTGATGTTCATCTTCAACGTGCTGGTGTTTGTGAGTCCACCTGGGCCCTGTGGGATGCAGGGGTGGAGGGAACCCTGTGCCTGGGGAGTGACAATTCCAGCTGGCTCAGGGGTGGGTGACACCGGTCCCAGGGAGGCAACCAAGGGTTGAAGCATTCCCCACCCACATGGGGTGACATTTCCGTCTGGTTCAAGGGTGGGTGACACCCATTCCCAGGGAGGGGACCAAACCTTGGACATCCCCTGAGCCCATAATCATCTCCTGACCTCCCCCTGCAGGCTGGGGGGACGTGCTTGGCAGGCATGGGAGTCTGGGTGGCTGTGGACCCGGCTGGTTTCCAGGACATCGTGGCCACCAGGGCTATGCTGAGTGCAGGCGCGTGGCTGCTCCTGGCCATGGGCATCGCCCTGTCCCTGCTGGGCTTCCTGGGCTGCTTCGGGGCCCTGCGCCGGAGCCGCCCACTCCTACTGCTGGTGAGGGAGGGAAGATGGGTGGGAAGGGCCTGCGGGATGTGGGCAGAGGGCACTGGGGGCAGGAGTCACAGGCTGGAGGGTGGTGGGGGATGCAGGTGTTCCTGGAGGAGCGAGAAGCTGATGCTCCTCATCTTCAACATGTCCTGCCATCCACTCCCTACCTTGTGAGTCTCGATTTAGAGCCCAGAGAATTTATAAAGCCACAAAGTAGGGCAAATTCTTTCTGAAGTCACTGGCTTGTCCCACATGGCATTTCCAAGATGACCCCACTGCTGGTGAGGGGCAGAAATGCCTATTTGAGCACCAAGACCCCCACTTTTTCAGCATCCCCAGTCCCTTGCAGACAGTGCTTTTTTTTAACCCTGCCTTGCAGCCATAGTGGTCAGAGATGTGGCTTCTGTCCCCAGGAGCTTACACATGTCCCTGGTCTCGGGGACACAGGGCACAGGCAGGGCTGGTGCAGTGGAGGGCAGGGATAATGTGAGCAGGCTGCTTTTTGGGATCAGGCTGGTCTCTGACTCCTTCACCTGCTGCCTTCCAGTTCTTCATCCTCGTCAGCCTTGTCTTCATCACGCAGCTCATTGGGGCTGTTCTTTTCCTGGTGCACTGGAAACAGGTACTGGCACCATCCCAAATGTCACCAGCCTCCCTCTGTCACACCATGGCCATGACTCTGAGTCCACCAGGTGACTGGGGCTGGTGTAGGGACACCCGTCCCCTCACCTCCATCGTCAGCACCACAATACAAACTGCCAAGCAGGTGGGGAGGATCCACTGGGTGCCCAATTCCCCTCAAAAGGAGCTGGTGCTGAGCAGAGTGGGAGAGGAACAGTCCCAGCCCTGGCACCAATTCCACAGGTCCAGCCCGAGCACCTCCTGTCTGAGCTGCAGAGGAACTATGGTGGGGACGAGGGTGCTGAGGTGTTCTCCACAGCCTGGAACACCATCATGGTCATGGTGAGCAGCTTGGGAGGCTCCTGGGGGGACACAAAGGATCCATCAAGGGTGACCACAGTGATGGTGTTCCCCTTCTGTTCCAGTTCTCGTGCTGTGGTGTTTTAGGACCTGAAGACTTTGGGAATGGCTCCCGCTTCCAGGAGCTGCACCCAGGGATTCCATGGCCACAGGCATGCTGTGCCCGGGATGGGTTTCTGCAGGCAGGAGAGCTCCTGGGCTGGGAGCAGTGCCAGGACAGAAGCCCAGGCTACATCCACGAGCAGGTACGGCACAACTCTGCTGTGTCTGTGTTCCTGTCCCAGCCTCATCCCTTCCCAGGCTCATGGAGCAGAGCATAAGGGGCAGAAACCTGGGACATTGCCTGGCTGTGGTTCAACAGTCCAGTGGCTCCCAAAGTCCTCAGCTCATCCTGCCCCACAGGGGCGCCCCCACATCCCCCTGCAACCCAGCTGCCCTCTGGGCTCCCTGTGGCCATGAGAACATGAGAGAGCCCGTCCCTCCTCTCTCTGCCCCAGGGCTGCTTTTCTACCTTCGGCAGGACCTTGCAGAGATACATCTTCCTCCCTGGGACCTGCAGCTTAGCCGTGCTGTGCATTGAGGTAATGAGGGGGGCCAGGGACAGGTCAGAACGTCCACTCTTTGTGGCAGTGGGCAAGGAGAGCACAAATGGGCTCAGGTCTGTCTCGGGGTGCACAGCCTGCTCTCTGCTGCTGATAGGACAGGTGAAGGAACAAGAAAGGGTTTGTTTTACTCCCACTGAGTCTCCTCACCCTGGTGTCCCTGTGCAGCACCAGGGCAGCCAGCCCAGGCCCCTCAAGAGGCACAGCAATGGCCCCATGCCAGGGATCCTCCAACCCCTCTCTGCTTCCAGCCACAGCCAGGCCTGGCTTGGCCCAGCCCTCCTATGGGGTTGACCCTCTCCCACCTCCATCATTCCAGATCTTTGCCATGTTCTTCGCCTTCTGCCTTTACTACAACTTCGACTGAGTGGGACAGGGACATGTCCAGGGCTTTGGGAGCAGCTGAGGACACAGCCTTTCCTCACCCATCAGACATCAGTTCATCACTGTATAAATGACTCAGACCCTGGGCAGGAATGAGTAAATAAAATTTAATTAGAACCTGTTAAAGTTACAGTGCAAAGGGGGGACAGCGCTGGGAGCATACTGACACCCTCTCTGCTCACCAGAGGCTCAGGTCACAAAAATGACGTCTTGGCCTTATATATACTCAAGGTTGCATCAGCTTCATTAATATTCATAAGCAGTCCTCATATATCCTCCTGGCACTTCCCAGTCTGTAGCTTTGCCCATATATGTATACTTGGCTCCTCCTAGGGCCCATGGCCTTATTCTTAGAAGTAGATTTGGCTCCCCCCTAAGGTCTGTCAGTTAGTCCCCCATGCCTCTTTTTGGTGGAGCCCCTCTTGGGTCTTGATTGGTGGTAAGATGTTACCCTGCCAACCCTCCCAGCAACAAGTGTCCCCCACTCCCTGTCGCCCCTTGAGGGGACAAGTGTACACCCTTCCCCACATGTTTTGACAGCTCTGTCGGCCAGAGCTGGCAGGCTGCAACCACACAGGGGCAGGGGAGGATTGGAGGGAGAACAGAAAACGATTCAAAACCAAACTGGAACAACAAAAGTACATGTCAAAAGAACTGAAAACCTTAACAGAACTTCTTCCCACCATACTTAATAACTCCTCCTCATTTGCATGAGCCAATTACTACACCTTATTCATAACATCACTGAGCTTTATTGCTTCCCAGGCATTGGGAACCTCGCTGAGTCCTGTCTCTGCTCCAGAGATGGGTCTGACTCACTTTTCAGGGAGCACAGACAGGACATGGGTTAAATTCCTAGCAAGGAACCTGCTGAGCAAGAGGCCGAGCACCTGACTTGCTCCTACTGCAATCTGCTGCCAGCCCTTGTCTTTGGGTCTGTGCAAGCACTAAGAATTGTCCTCCTTAGCCCAATCCTCTTGCATTCTTCACCCTTCACATCACATCACTGACATCCTGCTCTTCCACATCCATCCTCTCAGATCCCTGGGAATCCTTTAGGCTCTTCCTCACCTGCCGTGAGCTGGTTCTTGTCACTAGTCACCTCCTGGAATCACAACAGAGCCAAGACACCATCCAGGTTATCCTAAATGGTCCAACTGGAAACTAACAGACTGCTCTGGAGAGCCAGAGTTGTAAGACTTGAGTTTAATGACTTAGCCCATGGAAAACTAAGCCTTTCCTGGGAAATAATTCCCACCAGCTGGTTCTGATCTGTCTGCTGCTCAGCTCCTGCTCTCAATTGGTTGTGAAAAAAAGAAACTGAAGTACTTGGTGCTGTTCCCATGTCTCTGAAAGTTGGAAACTGGATGCTGAAGCGGTAGTTCCAGTTTTCCTTTTGTCATGGTTTGACACTGGCCAAACACCAGGCATGAAAGTAATTTGCTTACCTGTTTGGTTTGCAAGACAGGTGTCTGCTAGGGAAGGCAGAAAGCCTCCCTTGGAATGGAGAATATAAACCCCCTCCCTCCGAATTATTGTAATTTTGAAATTAAGGGGCTCTCAGGCAAATATATGGGAATAGGAATAACAGTTCTTTACTAGTATGTATAATAAAGCAAACAAACAACACCAGCTACAGCATTACCAACAAACAGAGCCAGGAGCCCGGTGACAGCCTTGGCTGCGGCGCTGTCCCTGCGCTGCAGTTCCGGTCACGGCCGGCAGGGGCGCTGGCAGCTCCCGGTGCTCAGGGCAGGTGCGGTGATCCCCACGGGGCTGCAGGGGGCGCTGCGGCGCGGGCTCGGGCAGCGCG
>VXAX01005581.1:645753-674369 GCA_013399835.1 Leptocoma aspasia | reverse complement strand
CTGCTTCATTCAGAATGCTGGATCTGGCCACGTGGCTGGCGCCATCTTGTGCCATAGAATTGAACGAGGAAACAGGGAGAATAGGTATGGGAGGGAGAGCTAGGTTAGGACTCAAGCTGGTATGATCAGGGGTGACTTGAGAAGGGGACAGAACGGGTTGAGAGACATCAGAAAGCAGGTAGCAGTTCTGCACCATTTAGTGATTTCTATCTCCAAACCTCTCCTGAGGGGGCGAGGGGACAGGAGTACAGGGGGAGGAATGCCAGAAATGGGGGATTACCTGGGGAGCTGAACTTTTAGCATTCACCAAACTCTCTCCCAAACCCACAATCACTTTTTAAATCAAATGAAAAATCAGGTAAAACTTTCCACCCCGAAATTTCCCCTCACTTTGTAAAACAAAGAGCTTTCTCCCTACTTTGTCCCAAAGTTCACCTGACAAAAGAGATTCTCACGTAGTATCTATGAAATACTTAAAAATCCTGAGACCAAAAACTTTTAGATCACTTTTAGAAAACTTAACACTGTTACTAGCAAGGACTTTAGAAACTTGGGAAAAAACTTCCTGCTGATCAAATGAGAGTTTTGCTCGCATCTCGCATCCTTCTTCCCCCGCAAGGTAAAAAGAGGAAAAAAAAAGAAAAAAGGTGACTTCCACCACAACACACTCACTGCTCCGGTGGGTCAAAAAAAAAATCTCTCATGGGTGATGTGAATAAGAAATGAGTTACATACCTCTTCCTTGTTCAAGCGGTCATTGGTTTATGTTCTTAGTTGATGTATCTATTTTTATTCCAAGTTAATGTTCAATTGTTCAGCTGTTCTACCTAATGTATTCTCTTCTACCCTCCCTTGTCTGTATCCCTATTGCCAAATACTGTTGGGTAGTCCCACCACTGCTCCCCGAGAGACTGCCACTCCTCCCCAAAGGACTTCCATAACTCCCATAAAGACTTGCAAACAAACACATAATAAAAAGGCACTTAGTGGCTAGTAGATTTTCACCACTCTAGACCAACGAGCCATCACGGAAACCAACAAAAACCACACCCTAGCGTCTGCGAGGGTCAAAGGAGCCAGAGGATACCACCTGGAGCTGGGCATGTCATCCTAACTGAAATAGGACATGAACAGAACCACACCCCTAGACACCAGAGCCAACATCGCCTTCCTGACCACTCTCGAGAGGATGGAAGCCCCAGCTCTGCCAGCTTTGACAGATCTGCATCTCCTTCTGCTCACAGACGACCCTTGGGAGCAGTGGTGGCATGCATGGCCCCTGAGTCCCCACCCCAAGGCTGTTTTCTCAATAAAGGCTTTCTTAAAAGGAGAAGAAGTCTCCTTGGCCCATTTCTAACAGTAGGGAGGTTCTGCTGATGCAACCTGTCCTCAATGTCCTCGACAATCCAGGGGGTTGTTGGTTGCTGTCCTCAGGTGTTTCCCCAGAAAACTGGCGTTCCCCCTCGGGGTAATGGAACATGTGAATGCGACTTAAATTCAGTGGCCAGTGGCCAATGGAGACGCTTCCAAAGGAGCCGACGAAGGGCCTCAACGTTCAGGCGCCATTTGTGGCTGCGTGGCAGGATGGTGGAAATGCTGCAACCTTCCTCGAAGCGTCTCCTTCAGAAGCCACTCGGGATGAGGCCACGAGAACAGTCATTTCAAGTCCATGCACACACATGCCACAGATAATTCAGTGGAGGAAGGACAGGAAGGGTCTTTGCATTATATTTTCCAGTGAAGGTTTATTGCAACCATAACACTGAAGGGATCAGGGACAAAGATGAGACCATGTGGTCTGGACAAGCTGAAGTATGGGAGGGCACAGGGGCAGTGCAAGGGCAGGGCAGAGGGCATTGGCCTTCAGGGAAGATGGGCTGGCCACCAGGGGTACCACAACCAATGAGGGAACAGGGAAAGGAGAAACCAGGGGAACTTGGGACATGTGAGGAAAGGAACTGGGATGGATCACAGTGTTATGCAAAACTCCAGAAGGGAAGTCTTTTCTGTCCACCCAGGTGGAGAACTCTATGGTAAGTCTCTCCAAGGTAATCTTTTGGGGGTTTCCCTGAGGAGAGAGGATTCAGAGTATTCCACGCTGATGCACACTGATACTGTCCTATCAATATCTGTGTAATCCCGTGATGGACCAATGGACTGATACAACACCACGAAATTATTCTAGCAATAATCCAAGAAATTATTGTTTCAGCTGAAGCTTTCCTTGCATCATCAGCCCCACAGCCAGTTATTGAACCATGGTGTATATTAAATTCTTTCAGCATTTGAAAACATGGCAGGATTAAATCGTTTGTTCCTCAGTCCCTTGACCCTCATTTCCAGAGCTCAGTTTCCATGGCGTGCTTGGGATTCACCCAGCAGCAACATTGGGGTCCATGTGGATGAACAGCAGAGATTAACAGCCCAAAGGTAAAATAAAACTTGGTAATCCCTCCATAACATCCCAGATATGGGTGTCTATTCAGTTTACAGGGCAAGGTTTTGGGGTGAGTCAACTGTGTAGACACCCATATTAGAGAAGAAAAGGGAGGAGGTGCTACAGCAGCTCAGGGGAAGGACCATGGAGAGGCAGCTGCTCCCCTGGAGTGCATGAATGATCATACCTACAGATATCCACTCTGCAGCCCTGGGAGAAGCCCAGCTGTAGCAGTTTTAACCTGAAAGATTGCAGCCTTTGGGAAGAGACTATGCTGGATCAGGGAAAAAGGTGTGGGAAGAAAGAAAAGCAGAGAGGATGTGTTACAGACTAAACCCCATTTCCTATCCCCCTGCACTGCTTAGATGGTAGAAGATAGAATTGTTATGAATAAAAATTCAGTTTACTTACCTGTTGTTGTAGCACCTGTTATCTTGTACCCCAGTTCACATTCCCAGTTGATGTATCTATCCCTGTCCCGTAGAAATGTTCTAATTGTTCATTGTTTGATTGTTTTACTTGTTTTGCCCCTCTATTCCTAGTTGTCCATACCCCTTGTTCCCCTATTCCGTTGGGAAACCCAGCCGCTGCTCCCCAAAAGACTTCTGCAACTCCCAGAAGGACCTGTGAAAAATCGCATATTAAAAAGCCCTTAGCGGCCAGTGGATTTTGGCCACTCTAGACCAATGAGCCATCACAGAAACCAACCAAAACCACACCCTTGAGTTGGTAAGGATCTAAGGAGGTGGAGGATGCCAACTGTAGCTGGGCCAGTCACCATAACTTGAACAGTACCAGAGTGAGAAGACACCCCTAGACTACCGAGCCAACACAGGTCTTCCTGATGACTCCTGTGAGGACGGAAGCCCCAGCTCTGCCCGTGAGGACAAACTGCTGTACACACCTCCTCCTCGTTGTCAGCCATTGGGAGCAGTGGTGGAGCACAACCCCTCGGGCCCCCAACCCCTAGGCTGTTCCTTTAATAAAGGCACTCTAGAAAGGAAAATAAGTCTCCTTGCCCGTTATTTTTATCAGAATGGTCAGGAGTGAGGATGAACCCAGGAAGAAGGGAAAATGAGAAGGAAGATGCTTACAGTTTTGGTTTCATTTCTCATTATCCTGCTTTACTATTAAAAATTACATTAATCCCCTAGGTAAAGTCTGTTTTGTTCATGACAATAATTCCTGAGCAATATCCCTATCCTTGTCTTGAACCACAAGATCTTTCATCATATTTTGCCCTGCCTTTCCAAGGTAGCTAGCCAAGGTTAACCCACCACAGAGCATCCAGCAGGAACCAAGTCTCCTACTCAAGTAAGAGCCCATCAGCTGGGTATTTCCATCCTTACAGGTACCTGACAGCTACTTCCCACCTTTCTCATTTTGATCAGCACCTCACTCTGTAGCATGAAAAAAAAAAAGATTAAACCTCTGCTATTGAAACATGAGTATTTTTTTCTAAGTGAACTATTCACAACTTACAGAATATACAATACTTAATTCTACAAGCACTGTTGATTATAATATTCAATTATTTCAGTAATTCAGTGAATGTCAATAACACGTATATAACTATGGGTGTATGCATGAACACAAAGATGTTGCTATCCCAATGTGACTATATTAGCAAGTGAGATACAGGACTTTATAGAAATAACAAAAGGGGAGATGTTATTCATAATGTGTTTGGGGTAATACAGTTTGCCTTCAGAAAGACATTACTCTATGTAAAGCCACAAATAACATATTCTGCAAAAGTCTTTTACTTTTTTTTAGGATAAACAAATAGAAATATAAAAAAAAATGCTAAAATACTCTTACAAAAAGAAATTATACATATATATGTAAAAACTACTGACATAGCTGGTAAAATGATAATGTAGCATGTTTCATCATATGTTGCCTTTCTGCTTTAATGTAGTGCTTGCTTATATTAATACAAAATTTGGATTTCTTTGATCATTATTAGACAATGTGTTTACCTATTTTTATGAAAATTGAATAAATATTGTATGAACAAGAAGCTTTGAAAACCAGAATTAACTGCTTTTATATCTTTTAATACTGAAGTGGTGTAGGCCTATTCTTGTTCTGTTTAAATTAATGCAATTTTTACTTGTGACTCCCCGTAAGGCTGCACGATAACAATATTGTGTTTCTAAGAGAGAAAGAAAGGTTGGAAATATGACCTAATCTCCTATACTGTGTGAACAAGGTAGTTCATAGTCATTACTTCTGGGGATGACAAACCTTACCATTGCCAGGGTAAATTGGTCAATTTACAACTAACTTTTATGGCATTCTGGTCTTGCTATGCTCTGTTTGCTTTAAATGCTTGTCCCTCAGCTTTAAGAGCTATAGTGCAGGGGAGGAACTGTTTAACAGTCAGTAAAAGCAATCTCAATCACTCATCTCTATATACATATTTAAATACATATTATTCAAGTCTAACTCCTGCATTAATACAACTGCATGGACCTTTTTCTATAACGCAGTCATAAGCACTTTTTTTTAATATACTATAGAAGGCTGGATAGACATAAACACTCAGATATATATCTGGGATGCTGCATTGTACTCGAGACAGAAATCATGCATTTTATTTGCTCTTCTTTTGTTATGCTCCTCTGAAATCACAGACACAATCTGTTGAAGCTGTGTCACTAAATATGCTAAGTGTAAGCTAAGCATGCAAGCTAAGAGTGAATATGCTAAATTATTAGGTAAAGGTTTTTTTTCCCCAGAAATATTGTGCAATATCATGGTGTATGGATCTGATTATTAAAAAAAAAAGGAATGCTGCTTTTTCATAGCATGTTGCAATTTATATTTCTCACATGGGTGAGAAAGTGCTTTCCTCAAGGATCTATTTGCCATGCTCAGGGGAGAAAAGATTTCACAGAAAGTGAAAGACATAGGAGGTAGAAGAGACTCTGTGAGCCTGAGGGATCAGGATGCTTGGCTGAGAAAAGAAGAGATAAGCTGGCCAGGCTAATAGCAAAAAAACTCAGTTCCAGATTATGGGGAGTTTGTTGCAATTTACGGTCATGGGTTAGTTACAGTCAGACCAAAGGTGCATCAAGGATCATTTTCAAAGAATAGTGAGCAGAGTTACATGCGCTTTTTATTTTTTTTTAATAATTTCCTGTAACTTTGAATTGGATTTATTTTAAAAATCCAGTATTTTTAGTGTCTGACAGAACCTCTCCCTTTTATTGTGAAGGATTTGGGGTTGGGTTGTTTTTTTGGGGGGAGGAAGGAGTGGGGAGATAACTTTATAAGTTACCTTCATTCCTAATTAGAGAATTTTGCAGAGGAGACAGGCCAGGCAAATCTGTCTCAAATCTGTGGTTAACACCAGGTCTCTTCACAGTCCTTAGGACACACAGGTTCAAAGGATACTTCCAGATGGAGACAAAACAACTTTTTTTCTTGAAGCAGTGAAAATTTGCAATCTGCATCAATTTAGACAATAATTTCAATAATTGCAACAATTAATTGTGAATAATTAATACAATTATTAGCAATAATTATTATATAAAGATTACACTCTGTAACTCAGACCATTGTGTCTCCAAAGCAGTAAGAGAATGCACTAATGGTATACAATCTTCCTTTCTTATACAGAAGTTTTGACTGTTTATCTTAAACAGAAACCAATTATATTTTTGCTGTTTCCAGTGCAAAATAAGATGCATTACTCCCTGTCAAGTGAGCCTGAGAGTCCCAAAAGCATCTGTATTTTTCCTGTTTAGCCTTCTACATGGCAATGACACCTAGACCTAAAACATGTGTATCAATAGTCAAAGTAGTAAAATGAGACACACAAATCTGCTCCTGTTATTTTCTAGACTAGTGAAAGAGCCCTGACACTGTTAATGTGAGAGGACATTCCACAGATTGTGATTTGCACTGGGAATGCAACCAGTTGCCTTTCAGTTTCAGTACAGCCAGCTTTTGGTTTGGCTTATAATATCTATTACTAAATCCAAATTATCATTCTGCCTCAAAACTTTAGGCGGATATTGTTCAGTGCTTTGCTTTAACTTACCAGACAGCAGGTTTACATGGATGTAAGTGAAAGAATAATTTCACTCCTGGCATGAATGACACAGCACCACAAAAGATACGTGATCAGATGACATAGTAGTCTTAAAATACTTGTTCACATCATTGTCAAGAGAAGTCACACTGCAATCAATGGAATAAAACTTACTTAAAATTTTGTGTGAAATGGAAATTCTTCCCAAAGAATAAAGGAAATTTGTGTATTTTGATTATTATTTGACACCTTTAATTTTAGAAACCCAGAGTAGTGCACTAGTTGTTATCATAAGAGTATTTGCTTTACTGAATAAGATCTTTCTTCTAAATTATCTGTCCTATCTCTAACTGTAACCAATAGTAACCATATATTTTACATAAAAGTTGTCATCCAGCAAGTAGATGCAAGGTAACTTATCAAACATTAATGTTCCATCTTAATCCTACATATTTAGATTTTTAAATTGTGAACAATGAATTTTTGTCAACCGTGGAAAGCATTTCAATGCATTAAATATTCTAACCCAACCTTTTTATTAGCTGTCAGCAGGTACAAGTTCCATTTCTGCTTGAGGACAAATAATATTCTCACAAAGTTGATGCCACCTTCCTTTTCAGAAGTTAGGGAAACAAATTTCCCTCTGACTTGTATGGCAACCTTGGAATTTAACACCCCACAGACACTGGTGCAAACTTCTTGTGTTGTTTGCAAGTTCTTATAATTTCAAATTAGATAATGACCTAGGATAAAAGCTCTCTCTGATTGTTTGTTTGTTTTTTCTTTCTAATATCATTCTCTATGAAATCTCCACTGTCTTGGTTTACAAGACAGGTGTCTGTTAAGAAAGGCAGAAAAAGCCTCCCTCCAGATAATTAGAATTTTGAGATTAAGGAGCTCTCAGGCAAAGATATGGGAATACGAATAAAAAAAGTTTTTTACTAGTATGTATGATAAAACAAACAAACCACAGCAGCTCCGGCGTTACCAACAAACAGAACCCAGACCCCGGTGACGCCGCTCGGCTGCGGCGCTGTCCCTGTGCTGCAGTTCCGGTCACGGCCGGCAGGGGCGCTGGCAGCTCCCGGTGCTCAGGGCAGGTGCGGTGATCCCCACGGGGCTGCAGGGGGCGCTGCGGCGCGGGCTCGGGCAGCGCGGGGCAATGGCGGCTTTGTCCAAAGGCGGGGAGGGATGGGAAAGAGACCTCACTTCACAAAGCCCCTGTGGCAGCAGATCTCGGTCCCCTCAGAAGGACTCTCGGAAACAGCAAGCTGTGGCGGCAGGATGTCTTGGCAGGCAGGGGGTGAGGGGGCTGCCAGCAGGGCAGGGAGAGCCGAGCTCAGGATCCCGGGCAGCCAAGCAGACGGTGACAGGTCTCTCTTTCAGTGAGGTGCGTGTTGGTAAGGCCCCAGTTCAGTGGCTGCTCTCACCAGCAGAGGCTCACCCCACGGCAGAAGGAGCAGCTCTGGGCTCACTCTCAGTTTTTTGGAGGAGGGCAGTCAGAGCCGCTGCTTGGGAAGAGGAACTTTCACTGCCGCTGCCAGAGCCCAGCCCAAAATCTCCCGGTATCCCTGCCCTGCCCAAGCCATCAGTCCCCCATTAGCAATTCAATGGGACAAAATTCCACAGTTATAAGAAATGAACAGGAAAGAAAAAAAAAAACCAACAAAAAACCCAACCCCCAACATCCACTTAAGCTGGAATGAATTTCTGTCATGGACTGACTGTGTAACTATCCCAAAGTTGTGGAGCTGGAAAGACTGGAATATTTGATCTATTTTGGTATTATTTAGTAAATAAGGGTAATTTCAATGAGGTGGATGGTTTGTTATTATTTGCCATATGAGTATGACAAATCAAAAAGGAGTGAACAAATCAGGTTTGTCTCATCAGTTTCATCCAACCTTTAGTTAACTCTGTAAATAAGAGAGTACAGTTTACAACATGCCAAGAATATAAGACATTGAGGAGCTAAAGTGACAGATGGGTTATAAAAATATTAATAAAATGTTATATATTAATAAAATAAACCCTGGCACAAGTTCCAGGTGGGCACCAAGGGCTGCAGAGGAGGAAATATATTTGTGGCCCAGTGAACATCAGTGATGAGCTATTCTCAATCTTCATGATCCCATGCTATGGCATAAGAGAAAAAAAAGTACAGACTTTACAGCCTCCTAAAATCCAGAACAACTGTTCTGGAGTGTACGAAGAGTCCCCAAATGGTGTCATGTAGTTCCAATCAACAGCCAAAGTCAACACTGTGTGCTGAGGTGCAGCAGTACAGAACTACACGGTGCACGGCTAAGTAAACAATGCTTTTTAAAGGCAGCTAGTGAAATTGTTTCCATTACTCCTGTGGCACATTGGGCTTTATACCTGGAATTACAGGCAAAAACTCAGAAAATATTGGAAGATGGAAATAATAATAATAAAAAGGATAATATGGTTTATGACAATGAAATGTAACCTTGAGTAAAATCTTTGTCATTTTCAGGACCATGATGCCTTTATGGAAAGATTTGTTTTTTAAGTAATTATCCACTAAAAGTGGAGGTGAGGAAAGGAGAAAATGTTCTAGTAAATGTAAACGTTATTTCATTGGGAAACAGTGTAACCATGGAATAAAAGGGACGTCAGTTAATAATATTAGTGCCATCCCTTCCGTGGTAATCAGCAATAAAATGAACTGTATTTTTCATATGAAGACAGATCAGTAATTTAATTTAATCATGACATTCAGAAGAAAGAAAATATGTTTTCAAAATAACTAAAGGCTATCCAATTAATCTAAAACTATTTCAAGCCTCTTTGTATTTTGGAAATAAATTCAATTGCTTATTAATTAGGTATCAAAAATATTAAGATAATTTTACTTGTAAAAATTAATAAATCCATTCAATTATTAACAAAAAAAAATCAACAAAAATGCTAGTTTCAGTAGTTTTAGAACAAAAAAAAAGAAGAAAAAAGAAGAAAGGAAATCTGTGTATGTCTTTAAGATTTTGAGTGGGTTATTTCTGAATTACTTGAAAGAACTGATCAATATTTCATTGACTCTCACCACTGTATGTAGTTGTTTAAGGCACTTTGATCAAATTGAATTATGGGTCTTTTATCTCACTGTGGCAGTCAACATTTCCAATAGATAAATGTTGACAACAGTGATTCTTAGTCTCTAATTATATTATCCACAAAAAAAAAGACAACTTTTTGAATAACAACCGAAACAGTCATGACCTGGCACTACAAAAATAGTCAGATGTATGGACATTAAATGTAAGGAAAGAACTGAGTGCAAATAATAATAAAAATGTTAAGGGGCCAAATACCTTAACACTGTTAAGGTATTTGTTGAATGCTATTTCACTGAGGCTTTCAGTAGTTCAGGAAAGACACAGAGAAAATAGCATCATTTAGTTATTTTTCAGATACTGAGAAAAGAGCAATCTCATTTTCACAGAATCATTGAATCACTGAGGTTGGAAAAGGCCTCTAAGATCAGCAGGTGCAACCTTCAACCAACCACTGCAGTGTTCACCACTCAGCCAGTGCCACACCTACACGTCTTTTAAATCCCTCCAGAGACAGTGACTACAGCATTTTCCTGGGCAGCCTCTGCCAGTGCTTGACAACCTTCTCAGTGAAGAAATTTTTGCTAATATCCAGCTTAAACCTACCCTGGCACAACCCAAAGTCATTTATTACTTGGGAGAAGAGAACAACCTCCAGTTGGCTACAAACCCCAATGGTACTTGTAGACAGGAAGACTAAGGTCTTCTCTGAGGCTCTTTTTCCCTAGGCTAAACATCCCAAAAATCCCTCAGCTGCTCCTCACTAGACTTGTGCTCCAGACCCTTCCCCAGCTCCATTGCCCTTCCCCAGACAAGTCCCAACCCCTCAATATCTCTGTTGCAGTGAGAGGCTCAAAACTGAACCCAGCATTCAAGATGTGGCCTCACCAGTGCCCAGTATAGGGGGAAAATCTGTGCCCTGGTCTTCTGGCCACCCCATTTCTGATGCAAGACAGCTCTTATTTGCCTTTTTGACCACCTGGGCACACAGCTGTTATAGCCACCTCATTGTAACTACAGTACCACAGGTATTGTAACTCCCCCACCTGGTATGTATGTCAAGGCTACCTGCCTTTAAGTGTACACTGTGCTAAAGAAGGCAGAGTAGGTGCAAAGGACTAAATAAAAGACCGCAATCTGCTGAAAGGTTGGATTAATTTTAGTTTTGTTGACACATATGCCAATTAAATGCAGTTTTTGGTTTCTTATGAAATGCTCTTTACTGAGAGTTGTTAAAATTTAGTGTGACTAATGAATTGTTATTGTAGGAGATGTGAGTTAGAAGTTGGTAGAACATAAAATAAGTTTTACCAGCCAAAAGTTAAGTTTTCTGAGGATCAAAAGGTTGGGGGGAAAGCTGATTAAGTTTAAGATATGAATGTATTACTTGAAAGTAACCATTACTGAAGTAAAAATCAATTATGGTAAAGAAACATTTGCTACTTTTAAAGCCCCTTTAGACAAGTGCAAGAGGACATTCCCTTTTCATTGTCTGAAGAAGGTCTTTGAAGAAGGTCTCTGATATTTCAGGCAGACCCTGTACTGATCTGTAAATTGGTAAGCCATTTACCACTCCTTTGCAGTCTTTGACTCCAGGAGAACTTTATTTAAGTTTTAAAGAATTATGTCAAATTGTACACTTAATATCTAGTTTTAGATATTATTTTTTTTCATTAAATAGACTTGTTTTCCCCTAGTTCCATTCTTTTTCTGCCCACAAAGGTGTAGGACATGCATTTTGCCACATCTTTAAAAGCCTTGAAAAAAGGTGTTTTTTAAAAGGCTATAAATATAAATGCCAATATAAGAACCAAGACCAGTCTGCTAATTACTAAGTATACAAGGCCAATTTTGCAATTTCTGATAAGAACTCTGTATTATCATTTCTCATAAGTAAATATTTTTTTGGGAAACACTGAGTGAGCTTTGTTGCTGGGTTTAGGAAACCATAGTCTAATCCATTATGCCCAAAAAGCAAATGGGTGCATCCACAAATGCTACACATGGTAGAATTTCCTAAGTCTACTCAGATGAAATAACTAGTGGTAGAAGAAAACCTTGTAAAAATACATTAAAAATTCCAGTTTATAATTATCCAGTTTAGCTTGTTTTCATCTCAATTTCTGTAGTTCCTTTCTTCCATACATTATTTTCTTTGCTAAAATATCCACTATATAAACTCTTCCTTAAATCTTTTTCTGACTGCATAAAAGTCAAAAATGGAGGTGGAGTTCAGTTGCACTGTAGTTTCTGCTCATCTTAAACAAGATCTAGTCGAGAACTGAACCAAGATTGCTCCTATCAATCCTATGTATATTCATGCATTAATTATGATTGTCCCTAAATTTATTAATATAAAATTAACAACTCATAGAAAAGTTTTACACTGAGAGCCACTTCTCATTTCTATGGTTTTACTTTTCAGTAAGCAGTCAATTCAGCCTAACAAATTCACTAGATCACATCATCAT
The DNA here is from genome assembly GCA_013399835.1 of Leptocoma aspasia. Taxonomy (NCBI): domain Eukaryota; kingdom Metazoa; phylum Chordata; class Aves; order Passeriformes; family Nectariniidae; genus Leptocoma; species Leptocoma aspasia. The sequence goes on along the minus strand of VXAX01005581.1, from coordinate 662,345 downwards.
CCTTAAGATTGTTAGTGTTTACAAAGAGAACAATTCCTCATGCCTGGAAGAATGTACAGCTCCAGAATCCAAGAATTCTTATTTTGGAATCAGATAAGAATCAAATGGAACTCTTTGGGAATTGCTGAAATAGATGAGTGTGCTGATTGTGACAGGAAAGGTTTTCTTTTCTGTAACAGCTGAAACACATCACATGGAACAGAACTGAGTGGCTGACTGTGGGGTTACACATATACAGTATATCAAAGACCTACTGAGGAGAAAAACCCAACATGTTTTGGTTTAAATATGTCCCATTTTGCAAAGAAAGATGCTGCTTTCTTTCCTTTGGATAGTTTATACAGAATTTTGCAATTCAGAGCTGTTACTTCCTGATACAAACTGAGCTAGGAGCAAGATTTTAATATTTAGGGGAAGGGAAAATCTCATTACTGTATTTTGAAACACCTAGAGAATCCTGTCTATCCTTCTCAAGGTTAGAAAAGATGTATCTAAGATCATATCTGACCATGACATATGAAACTCTTTTTTTTTACTATAATAATAATAACAATAATAATAATCATATTTATACAAGATACAGTCACATCATTCCAACAGAAATAATATACCCACCACACTTACTTTACCAGGTAAATTTAGGAGTATACTTCTAGTTCTGTGATTTCTCTGAATGATGTGTGACAAGGATATTTTTTCTCCTCTTGTTTTATTATCATTGCAAATTATTTCTCAAATAACCTGTACAGATTTCATGAGGAACCCCAAATGTACTAGGTGATTATATAATTAGATCTTTTATTGTAATGAGCATGCCATGAAAAAGAATGAATTAAGGTTATAGAGAATAAATTTAGCTCTGACATTTGCTACTTCAGAGTGCTTGCTTTTACAGCTCTAGTAGTCTATTAATAGCTTTGTTTGTACAAATGTGTAGACGTTGCATGCCACTATGACATTTTCCTCTCACTTGCAAATTCCAGAAGGAGTTGATTTCAACTGCTTTAAAAGTAATTGGTGCTCCTTTGGAAGACATTTTTTTTCCCTCAGCTGAAGATGTTAGAGGATCCTAAGATGTTTAAAGCAATAACAGACAATTCAATACTTTAGAGTTTTACAGGTGAGCTTCTTCTGTCCGTATATGAATTACAGAAAGTGGTGACTAGAGAAGTCACCTGGGTTGATTTCAGAAAAAACTATGGGGCTACTTATGGAATGCAGATTCACAATTTTTTTTTTTCCTGAAAGAGACCTGTAAATAAAACTGGACATTTAGAATGTGATTTGTATTCAGGCTTCTGCTGTCCTCACATCTTATTGTTATAAGGCACAGAAGCATTAATTTAGGACTTGTATAATTTATAAAAGAAAAAAATTGGGGTGGTTTGAGCATATAAATTCTTCTGGCTTTAGATGGCTCCTGAAGATTTGATAAGAGATTCTCAAAATACAGATAAAGCACTCTAAGTCTCCACATATGTTATGGTTCATTTAGTTTGTTTGTTTTGTTTTTTTTTTTAATTTATTTATTCTATGGTTTGCATAATGAAATAAAATATAACAAATAAATTATTTTCAGTTTGGGATGCAGAAATGTATGTAATGACCTTACACTATGAGGACTCGACATTTATTTCACTAAAAGCAACCTTTGAAATAAGGAAGTTTTCTCATGTATTTTTTTTTTCAAAAGAAGTGATTTTCTTGGCTTAAGGCCAGGTTTATGTCTCAGTTACTTTAGATTCCAGAAGCAGCATTCTTGTTTGTTTGACTGTCTTTTTTTTGTATGCAAATGGACTATATTTTAGCAATAGGTAGGATTCAGGTTTGCATCTTAATTGGTGACTTAGAATGCCCAGCATTATCCTTCAGCAAAGTCAGCCTTTCATATTGAAATTCTTGAATGTCACAAGGACTGAGAGTAGATGGAGAACTATTATTATGTTTATTTTAAACTGTCCTAGAGTTTCAATAACTCTCTTCAGAGGAGTTGAAGAGCATAGCATTTACCCACTTGTATAGATGTTATTTTATATGAATTGTTTTAGATGTTCTAATTTGTAATATTGAAAGAGAGACTGCGTGACCTCTTTTTAGCTGAGCAGGAAGAGTCCTTGCAAATACAATATCAATAAATATGTAGAAACATATTTATGTATGTTTAAATTTGTGTGTTTGGATATATACACAGGCACATACACAGAAAAATAAATAAGGCATAAAAGGGATTATGTATACCCTAATGCACAGACAAGATCACAAGGAGTTTAGAAACTATCAGGCTAAGCAGCAGTGGGTTCAACCCCCCAGTAAAACATCAGAAGAGACTTTACTGGTCAGTCAGGCACCATTCAGGCAGGAAGGAGCCCTCTGTGTTAGCAGAGTGCTGTCTTGCCAGTCCTCTCAGGCTGATGCTTTTCCATGTTTTTGCTTTAGGGTTTTAAGCCTGTGCATTTCATTGGTTTTCCACCTTGAACTTTTTAGGTACTAATGATCTCTATGTCTACAGTTCTTATCTTGCATGACCCTCACTGATCTGTCATAAAATATAGCAAATTTTTCTGGTCTCTGAACCATGGTATCAGTGCTGGGCCTTGAAAGACACCTGCAGATTTCCCTGTTTCAGGTGAGAAGAAATCACAGTGATTTAGGAAGGAAAGGATTATATGGGTATTCTGATCACAAACTTCATTATAGTTAAATCAGTTAGCTTTAGCAAAAAAGCATTAGACATTTCCATTAGAAATAAAATGTAGTGGGGATGGAAAAGGAAATATGTCTTTCTCTTATAATAAGGAATGTTGAAATAGTCCAATAATTTTTGAAGATTGTAGGAGGCAGCTACTGTTAAATGGTTTATTAGTCTTGGCTCCAGACAAAAAAGAACTAGCCTTGGCATGTAAGACTTTATCAAATCCCATAATTCTCCACTTTCTATTTCTCTTGTATATGAGTTTAAGTAGCAACATCTTAGAAGGCTGGCAAATGTCTGGCATCAACAGATGTAAAACTGGAGTATGACAATGTTAAATGCAGTGCATATGTAAACATCTTTTCCTTCACATAAGCATATGATTTTCTATGTATAGCACATCTAGAACAATATTAGTCTATTTTAAATCTTATAACCTGAACACTTGTTTCAGGAGGAGCAGAACTGTTATTCTCAGCTTACAGATGGGAAAACTAAAATCACAGAGCCAGAATAAAAGGGAGAAAATATAACACAGAGGCTGCAGGGCACCTCATAATTTAATTCTCAATTCAATATTGTCTGTGTGGCTTCAGTGCACTCTTGTCCATACTTGAAGCCCCTGTAGTACTCCTAAGTATATGATAAAAAACTGATGCATGCATGCCAGACCACTGGGTAATCTCAGGTGGTGAGCCATGATAAGCTCTATTGTTTGAAAAAATACTTCATCCCTAAATTCATTCATTAAGGTGATCTAAGTCAAATCAGATCCTAAAATGACATTTCAATGGGTTTATTGGCAAGGTTAGGTGTTTAACTACCTATAAAGTTCTTGATCAAAAGGCAGGAGGATTTAGACATGAAATCTCTGACTTTTTTTCTGCTTTGGAACCATGTCATGGTGCATCCTTTATTTTCCTTGCTTGCAAAAAGAGGATACAAGAAAGGTATTTCCAAATGACTTGATATCTGGAGCAAAGTTGTGATGGTTTTCTAATGTGAATTAAAACCAGGCTTCCATTAAAAGCTTCTAATATTCAGTATCTGCATTATAGTTATTTTGGTGGGAAGAGAGTGAACTCAGAGAAGTGAACATTAATTATATAGGATAAGGAGCTAGGAGAGTCAGAGAATTGCTGAGATATGTGGATATTCATAAATCTATGGGACCAGATGGGATCCATCTCAGGGTGATGAGGGAGCTGGCAGATGAGCTTGCAAAGCCACTCTCCATCATTTACCAACAGTCCTGGCTCACTGGTGAGGTTCCAGATGACTGGAAGCTGGCCAATGTGACACCGATTCACAGAAGGGTGGCAAGGAGGATCCTGGTAGTTATAGACCAGTCAGTCTGACCTCAGTACCAGGTAAGGTAATGGAACAGTTTATATTGAGTGTCATCATGCAGCACTTACAGGATGGCCAGGGTGTCAGAGCCAGCCAGCATGGGTTTAGGAGGAGTAGGTCGTGTTTGACCAACCTGATCTCCTTTTATGGCCAGGTGACCTGGCTGGTGGATGCAGGAAGGGCTGTGGATGTTGTGTACCTGGACTTCAGCAAGGNAGTGATTCTTCCCCTGTGCTCGGCACTGGTTGGGCAGCACCTCGAGTGCTGTGTCCAGTTCTGGGCCCCTCAATTTAGGAAGGACGTTGAGACGCTTGGGCGCATCCAGAGGAGGCAACGAGGCTGGTGAGGGGCTTGGAACACAAACCCTGTGAGGAATGACTGAGGGAGCTGGGGGTGTTTAGCCTGGAGAAAAGGAGACTCAGGGGTGACCTTATCACTCTCTACAACTTCCTGAAAGGTGGTTGTAGTCAGGTGGGGGTTGGTCTCTTTCTCCAAGCAGCAGCTGACAGAATGAGAGGACACGGTCTCCAGCTGCATCAAGGGAAATATAGGTTGGATATTAGGAAAAAGTTTTTCACAGAAGGAGTGATCAAGTACTGGAATGGCCTGCCTGGGGAGGTGGTGGAGTCACCATCCCTGGATGTGTTTAAACAAAGACTGGCTGTCAGTGCCATGGTCTAGTTGAGGTGTTAGGGCATGGGTTGGACTCTATGATCTTGAAGATCTCTTCCAACCTAGACATTCTGTGAATTCTGTGAATTCTGTGATTCTGTGAGTGACACTGATATGATCTCCTCTACATGTTTCTTTGAAATGTCCCAATACCTTTTGAAATGTGAGAATAGAGACTGTTCTGATATATGGTGCAGAAATAATTGCCTTCTGTGTCCATCCAGCACCACACTTACAGCAGAAGCCCTTTAAAACATTTGTGGAAGATCCTGCAATACGATTTTTTTTTTTTTTGGCAGCAGTGAGGTTGTTGAAATACCTCAGACTGTCTTCTGAAGGTTAATTAATTTTATGCTAAGAAGCTAGTCTTTCAGAAGCAGCCATCTAGTGGAAATAGAAAAGTCTTTAATTAACAAACATCGGATATCATATTCAGTAGTTATATGAAGACACACAAACCTGCAGTTTTTATATTATCACACCATATAATTACTTCTCCATATCTTCAACTACCCCAGGTTTTCATGAAAAAAAATGCAAAACCTTTGTGCTTCTTCAAATTGGATCTTGCTTTTTATTATACTGCTGCTAATACTAGAAGAATACTTCAGAATATAGAATTAGTGGGAAGATTCTTTCCTTGGAATGTACCACAAAATAATGAATATTAAGTTTTTTGCTTTTAAAAAAATGACTTTTATATCTGTGTTCTTAACTCCAAACATTAAGGAGCAGCATTCTAAGAAAAATTATCTATTTTAAAGCAAATTTAAAGAGAAATGCAAAAATACTTTCCTGTCAATATCTGAAAATTATATTAGTACATTACACAGCAGGGATTTTTTAGGACATAAATCACTACAGTATTAGAGAACTGTTGATTATAGTTAAGCTTTTAAGTTCTGTTTTAAATTTCAGTTTCACTCTGCTAAACAATGGCAGAACAGATCATTTGAATTGTAGAAGATGATTAGGAAAAGCATTTATGCTTGGGTACATTCTTTTAGTGCTGTAGGTAACAATTTCACTGCATGGAGAGAACATTGGTTAAAAAGAGAAACCAAATTATTGACACCTTGGCATAGGAATGGTCACATGGGGAGTCAAATCTCCTGAACAGGATAGTGCCCCACAACTTTGTGCAATGGGTGTCTCTATTGCTGACAGCAGCATCTTCAGCTCGATGGCATGAGACTCTCCAAAATGTTGCTTTCTTAATTTCAGAGTCTCCAGCTGATCATAGTCCTATAAGATACTACAGCACATGCACCATCCATTTCAGTTGTGCCACTTACATGTAAAATGTCTCTTAAACATCTTATCTGCATACATAAGACCATTCTTTGAAAATGTTCCTACATCTTTATGAATCATTTCTGCTGTTTATTGTGGTTAATCTTGGCTGAATGCCACATATGTGCTCAGCCAGTCTCTCCCTCTCCTAAACAGGACTGGGGGAAAGAAAACAAGGTTGAAAATCTTGTGGGTTGACTTAAGGACAGTGAGATCACTTAACAGTTACTGTCATGGGCTTGGGAAAAAACTATCATTTGACTTGGGAAAAAATAATTTCATTTATTGCCAATTAAAATAGTGTTGGATGGTGAGAAACAAAGACAAGGAAACCCCAACCCCGTAACAGCTCCTCTCTGCTGTTCCTTCCTTCCCACACTCTTCTGCTCCACAGGCTGTCATCCTTCAGGATAAACCTGTTCCAGCATGGACTCTCCACAGACTGCAATTCCTTCAGAAACAGCCATCTGCTGCAGTGTGGGATCCTCCCTGTCGACGCCTGACCGACTGTGCTCTGACTCTCTCTCTAGGGGCTGAAGGCATGCCTGGCTCACCTCCTGCTCTTCACTGCACCTGAGCACCTGATGGAAATGTCTTATCTAATTGCAATCTGATCATTTCCTTGTCAGGAACTGTCTAGGATAAGGATGTAAACCAGCTATTTGAGGTGCTGGGAGTTCAGATGACTGTTTTGAGTGAGTCCCCTCTTTCCATTCCATTGTGTTCCCTTTTCCCAGACCATTGTGTTGCCTGTTCAAACAAGCAGTTGTGGAGTTGTGCCTTTGTTCAAGGAGTCTGCCAGGGCTGTAAGAACAGCAGGTGTGCACAGAGGCACAAAGAGCTAGTTAAATCTCAAAAGTTGAGAAGAGCCCTGAGTCTCATCTTTACACCTTGCTTAGCTCCTGGGCCACTCTGCAGGCTGACTGAGTGAGACACATGTCACTTTACCTCCCAGTGGGAAGGGGCCAGCCCTCCATCAGCCTCTCAGCACCCCCTGTTTCTCCACAGCAGCCTTCATCTCAGCTGAGGGCACCACCAGAAGACACATTAGCAGTGCACACTGGTGACCCAGAATAGTTTATGGAAGCAGTCCTGAGTCAAGCCCACTATATAGCTAGCTGCTAACAACACTGGCTGTGTTGAGGTCTCTTCCCATTGTAGTTACTCGAATTTTAATTATTGTAAATTGTGATTCCAGTTTATAATCCCTCCTAATGTTCCTCCATTATCGAAAGGGGCAGGGAGAAAAGGGAGCAGCTTGAGTGAGTTTAATTTTCTAGCTGTGTTTTAAGCCAGCACATTTATGGAACTGGTTGCAAGGCTAATATTTTAACATAATTATCCAGTTTAAGAATGTTTAAATAGAATAAATTAAAATAGAAGTACTACAGAAATTTAAAAGTCAAGTCCTAACATCATTTGATATGAGATAGACAAGACGAAAAATTCAGATATAAACTTTTGCAACATTTGAGCATAAATACAGTCATTGATTTGGTTGTAATATTTGAAATTTAAAGGTGGATAAAAGAGGAATAAATTCAAAATTCACTAATTTAAGTATTTAAAACAGGTGACCTCTGTTTCACTGAAATTAACTATGCTTTACATTTTATTCTGGGTCAGGCCAGAAGAAACATTTAATTACTTGTTCTATTTCTTAATTAGCTATCTTCCAGATAATATTCCTTTTTTTTTTTACTTCAGCCAAATTAATCTTGAACTTCAAAGATAACCATTTATTCTTAATAGTTTCAATTTGGACTCTGTCCTTGATCTCATCCAAGTTAAGACAAAACTCTCAGGAAGAAAGCTATTTGAAGTTTGCCTAGTCACAGAAAAATCTCGGCACTCTTAGGCAGAAATGTTCTATATAATCATCATCATAATTGTAAAAAATTTTCAAGATCAAGTACCGAGGAAAATGTTAAGGATTTTTTTTTTGCCGGGGGGGGGGGGGGGTGCACAGGGATAAATAAGTTGTAATTTACTTAAAGCTGGTATAAATTCTTCAGAAAAGCTGTAGGCATGCACAGGGTGGTTTTGCACTGTGTATTCTTGCCTGTCCACTGTCCTTTACTTTGCACAGCAGCATAAGCCAGCATTTCCAAGGACAGATATCTCACTGTCCATCCTTACCCTAGCCTTGATGTTATCAAAGAAGATTCCAGATTGTTGTCAATGGCTAGTGATTTCTCTGTCAGGAAAGAATTTCTAATCTGGACAAGGGAATGGAGCTGTTGGAGCCAGAAAATTACTATTGTGTTGCGCAACTTTCTGGGGTATAGGAATTGTTTTACTAAATTCATATGAACGGGTCTCCTGGTTTTGGCTGAGATAAATTTAATTTTCTTCTTAGTAGCTGGTACAATGCTGTGTTTTGTATTTAGTATGAGAATAATGTTAATAATACACAGATAGTTTGTCTGTTGCTAAATTGTGCTTACCTTAAGTCAAGGACTTTTCAGTTTCCTGTGTTCTGCCAGGAAGCAGGGGCACAAACAGCTGGGAGGGAGCATGGCTGGGACACCTGACCCAAAGTGGCCAACAGGATATTCCATAACATAGAATGTCATGTACAGTATATAAACTAGAAGCAGCTGGATGGGGAATTGGCTGGGCATCAGCGAGTGTGTTATGAGTAAATACACTGAGCATCTTGTTTCTCCTGAGTTTTATTCCCCTCCATCCCTGCCTTCTTCCCTCTCTTCCTCCTTCCCTCTCCCCTTCCTTATTATTATTACTATTATGGTTATTGCTGTTTTTTGTTGCTGCTGTTATTGTTGTTATATTTTATTTCAATTGTTAAACCCTTTCTATCTCACCCCATGTGCTTTACATTTTTCCAATTCGCCTCCCCGGAGAGAGAGAAAGAGAGAGAGAGAGAGGCTGTGTGGTACTTGCAGACACCTGGGTATGAACCACAACAGTGGGGAACAAAACTTAGCTGGTACCCTGTTTCTCATTGGTGCCAGAGGTACAGATTTACAGCCAAGTACCTGTGCCAGTGACTGAAATGGTGTTAGTTGGAATTAAATAAAACAAAAGAATCATGAGTTTCACATACCTGTGTCCAAAACTGTCATTGGCTGTGAAATTTTCTTTATTTGCACAGAACAAAAAATGGTGGGTTTTTACTGTGTTTCTTTTGTTAATTTTTTTAAGATTATACTTCGGCATAAAAAGATCAATGTATTTCTACATTTCTACATTTCTTTAAAACCCAGTGAGATTTACAGTGTAAAAAAACTAAAGTGCTTTGAACATTGTGTTCAGACAGCAAGTTGTTTCACTCAATGTGTTAACTCTAAGATTTTATTAAAAATAGAAGAGACTCATCAAAACATATTTCTCAAGCATATGCTTTAGAATCATAAGAAGTAGAGATTTTTTTCCTCTTCTCCTTTTTTTCTTTTTCTTTAATGTATATATTTGTCAACCTTTCAGATGATTTCCCAGAAAGGAGTCCAGAAAAGCCAAAGTATACATGTAACTTGGGGACATTGTTAAACTTTTGAAAAAGGCAGCAGGACTTTCTGGACGTGGTATGGATGACTGCAAAAGGAACCAATAAGGCTGAAGGATCTAAAGGTAGATGTTAAATCTCAGCGATGCAAAATGTTTTCCATTTTGCATCACTGAGATTTAAATTATTAGGTGCAGAAATGCTACAGTTCTTAATTTTGTGATAATTCTTCTCACTAATGGCACAGCTGGAATCTTGCAAAAATTAATAATAGATATTCGCAGTTTCCTTTTGTGTTACTCATGACAATTTCAAGGATCAGAGGCTTTGTAATTTCTGGTCAAAATCCAAACAGATACAGTATGTTACTAATCCAGCTGTAAAAGTATCAGTGAAATGCACTTAATAATTTGCTTTTTGATGTTTTGTTCTCAGTCAATTTTATTGAAAATAAATACCACTGAAAGCGTGCCCATGTATTTCAGTAAAATCAATTCTGAAGCTAGTATAGATTTTATCAATTGGATGTACACACAGTTTCATGCAAGGTCCTTCTGTGGAGTTCTGTTGGATAAGTAGAATGACAAGGAATCTTGGGATTACCTTTTTTTTCTATCCTTAGGCTTTTTTTTAGAGTTGGCATGACAGAAAGGCTGCACAAACAGCCTTTATCCCCTCATTCTTGCGTGGCTGCATCAATCCCAAATTTTATTCTAAGCACATGGAAAAGCTAATGGAATGTCGTGCAAATGCTAGAATTAGAAGACAAGAATTCAGTTAGCAGATCTCCAGCTGGAAGATTATGCCCTTGTTCACATGGAGAATAATGATCATTTCATTTTCACCAAGGGCATGAAATCCTAATGCCATACTAGAATGAGACTTCATACCTATACTGAAAGCCAACAAAATATCTAGGTTCACTGCAAATACCTTTTAAATATGAGAGGCAAAGTTAAAGCAAGGCCATTTCTTGTATCCTCTGCCAGAGGTAAGTTTTTATCAGACTCTGAAAAAGAAGAGCTGCCATACACACTTCAAATATTTAGCAAGCCATGGCACATGCTTGTTGGGATGGTTTTGACTCAGTAACTAGTGCTATGTATGATAACCAAGATGTGAAGAACAGGGTGACAACCCTTGATAAGGACACGTATGAAGAAGTGAAGACATTTAAGGAGTGTGAAATAGCAGCGCATAAATTTAACACAGAGTGGGGAGACAAATTAAAATAGATTTTCACATTCCCTGTGCTTTCAAGATCCTTGGAGTTTTCACCATTACAAATAGAATGGGAAAGAGTGGAAGGCACAATGAACACAAGCTCACTGTGTTTCTAGTCGTAGGCTTCATTCACCCAAACTGTCAAAGAGGCTGACACATTCACCAGCATGAAATACATCCTTCTGCTTAAGGTGACCATATGCAAATATTTTGATTATGCAAATTGTTTCCTGAAATAAGTGCATAAATGCCAGACATGGAGGTGTGCAAAATATGGTAGTTATATAAGACAACCAACCTCTAAACAGATTGATTTAAATGTTTCTCATTTCTATGTCCTGTTTCGTAAATTATTTAACCATGCGTAGGATTTTCAGTCTTGCAATTAGAAAATGAATTCTGTTTTATTTCAGTCATTATTGTCACCAAACATAAGAACTTGCTATTCCCTGTGTGAAGATTCACTAAAGAAGCAGTTCAAGACTCTGTTGGGGTCAGTGGGGCTCTGGGAAAACAAGTGGCCTTTTCCTGCCCACTCTACTCATTCTCCACCTGCATCCACCATTCAGCCCTTACTACTGCTGTTCACTCAGCAGATCCAAAAGAAACAAGCTAGCTGTTAAGATGAGGAGCCTGTTCTACCTTCTGTTGAACTGTAACAGAATTATAGAATCATACATTCATAGAGTTAAAAAGTTGGAAAAGTCCTCCAAGATCATTGATTCCAACTGTTAACACAGCACTGCCATGTTCATGACTAAACACCATCCCAAGTGCCACATTCACACAATTTTTTAATACTTCTAGCGGTGATTCCACCACTTCCCTGGGCAGCCTGTTCCAATGGCCGATCACACCTTCTGTGAAGATATTTTCCCTAGCGTTTAATGTAAACCACCCTTGGCATGACTTGAGGCCATTTCTCTTATCCTGTCACTTGTGGCCTGGGAGAAGGGAGAAGAGACTCCGTCTCCCTGCAACCTTCCTTCAGGGAGTTGTAGAGAGTGAGAAAGTCCTCCCTGAGCCTCCTTTTCTCCAGGCTAAACGCTCCCAGCTGCCTCACTTGCTCCTCCTCAGACTTGTCCTCTAGACCCTTCCCCAGCTCCCTGAACACACTCTAGTCCCTCAATGTCCCTCTGGTGGTGAGGGGCCCAGAACTGGACACAGGAATCGAGGTATGACCTCACCACTGCTGACTACAGGGGACAATCACTACCCTGGTCCTGCTGGCCACACTATTGTTGATAAAAAGCAGATGCCATTGGCTTTTATCCGATCCACCTGGGCACACACTGGCTCCTGTTCAGTCACTGTTGACCAGCATCCCAGGTCCTTTTTCTCCATGACAGGTTTCCACCCACTCTGTCTGCAGCCTGTAGCACTGTTTGGGATTGTTGTGACCCAAGTGCAGGCCCTGGCACTTGGCCTTTTTGAACCTCATGCCACTGGCCTCAGAGGGTTGATCCAGCCTGTCCTAATCCCTCTGCAGAGCCTTCCTGCTCTCCAGCAGATCAACAATCCCACCATGATATTTGTCCTGTTGGTTTTCATCCTGATTCTTACTCACAAACACTCAACACTACCATCTCTAGCATCAGGCTCCAAAGAAAACACTCCCTGACTAACAAGGCAACCCCATTAGCTCTCCTTCCTTGCCTATCCCCTGTGAAGGGTTTATAGCCATCTGTTGGAGCACTGCAGCTGTGTGAGTCACCACCATGTTTCTGTGATGATAACTATGTCAGTCTTCCTGCTGCACCATGGTTTCCAGTTCCTCCGGTTTGTTGCCCATCCTGTGTTCACTAGTGTAGATGCCCTTCAGTGGGTTATTGATCCCACTGCCTTTTCAGGGAGAAAAGCTCAAATCCCTGCATGATTGTTCTCAGAAACCCCTGTGGTTTCTAACACATCGATAATCCTTGTGTCCCTGCTGCTGCAAATTGCTTTGCAAGTAATACACACGCACAAAAATATGCTTTAAAGGACAGTGACGTCATAGTTACAAAGAAAGGATTGATATTCTGACCTTAAATGTCATTGCAGAATTTGAAAATTTTAATAAATATTGATAACTTTACATCAAAATTTTCTAAACTAAAGCTCCATAAAATGCCCAAAATGTTTCAGTTTCCCCAATGTCCTTGAGTATCTCAAGCTCTGAACAGACATGACTACGTCCAAACTACTGGACTGAGTAACGTGCAAGTGCCATAAATATTTCAAGGTTTTTAAATATTGTTCCTAAATTCAAAAAATGACATTTGGAACTACTCCATTGACATAAGTATGGCTTCAAGGAAGAGATTTGGATAATGTCTGAGTCAAAGATGTCAAGACAGTGGCAAAAAGCCTTGATGCTGCTTAAAAGGTTTAAATAACTCAGTTGAGGTTGAATAAAGGAATGAGTTTAGACAACAGAAATAAAAACTGTCTGCCATTAATAGGTAGAAAAATTACTGGTAAGTTTGGGGTTGGTACACAGCATTTTTAGTTCACCTTTAAACAAGTAGAACTCCAGTGACTTCAGTAGTTCTGATTTATGCTAGTATAAATGAGAGAAGAATCTACCCATATGTCTTCCTGCATGCTTGTAATAAATCCTGCAGGCTATTGGTGCTATATAAATAACATACTAGGGTTGGGATAAATTGCCAGACAGAGGGTTACATATAAATATTGTCAGAATTGGGGTTTATGAGGTGATTATTGTGACATGGCTTACAAATAATGTCGTCACACTCAACTTTTTCACAAATTATTCAGGAACAGGATGAAATAGTGGAAGCCAAAAGATTTTAGGGTTCAAGTGAAACTTCTAAGCAGTTTGTGGCAAAATGCAGATTTATTTTCAAGTTGTAATTTTTGTATTTGTCTTACTGTCCAACTTTTTTAATTTTTTCTTATAATATTGTTTATAATGATATAAAAACGACAACTGCCCCTTGCAGCCTTCAGTTGGGAATATTTCTATTGGAGTAGTCAAAGATACTTTGCAAATACTGGATTTGGATTCTCTTAAGTTTCAATGGGGGGTTGAGAGTTTGAGTTTTTTTGCTTGTCTCCTTTCATCACCACTAACACCATCCCTGCTTAATTTGGTTCTTAGCTGTGGGAAGATGTCAGTGCCATTTATAGAGCATTTAACTGTGAAGATAAAATCACTACTTTTCAGTATACCCCCAACAGGCTACAGTGAGAGCTTTTTATTTCATAGTTTGTTAAATTGTAAATAAATAGGCAAAGATATGTTAACCTTCAAGAGCAGTTACTAGATTTATACCTCTCTTTTTGTTACTGTTCTAGACTCAGGACTGCCTGATTTTTTTTTTTTTTCACATGTGTATCTGTTTAAGCACAATACTTTTAGAAAACTGAGTCGGTGAGATATGATTTCTAGGCAGCAGAAGTTAATTTGAATTTTGGGGCTTCTCCCTAAATCACAACTAACCAGTTTATAGACTAATAAAGTAGCCTTAGCCCCCAGACTACAACTGGTGTAGCCACATGGAAGACCATACGTCTGGTCCATGGCATTAATTTATGGCCAGCTGTAGATCTAAGTTTTCATGGATTGTCCAATGCCCACGATTTATGAATACAGCTGTTGTTTCACAGGTTCAATGAATGTTTATTTTCTTTCTTATCTCAATGTTAACGTTTATCCTTATTCTTATTTTTAAACATTTTTAAATGTGTGAATGTTAGGATGTCTTTGGTTTTGCAACATTTTAATGTAATGATTGTTAAAAATTTATTCCAAGTAAGAAGAAATTTATAATGAATAAGCTCATTTTACTGTCTGTACATTTTGCTAATACACTTACGTTTTGCTCCAAGCTTTCTGGCATAAATTTCTATGTATTCTTGATGATGTGTCTTCAGAACCTCCATTAATGTTAGAAAAATTTATATCTACACTAAAAGGCATATACTGTGTCTACTTTTAATCCACCTCTCCTAAGTAAACTAATTCCCAGGAATCTGTAGAAGTAGAGGTAGAATAAATTCAAGTTCAAATTTCTTTGATGGTTACCATGAAGACTGTTCCTCCTTTGGGATGTAATTTTTTTTAAATCCACATTCAATGCAGTTTTGTACTGCTGTTTCTTTCTATAGCTATATCGTATCATTTTGCCCAAGTTCTCAGTGACATCTGTAAAAAGACGCAAAGTCTTGTGGAATATTCATATGGCTGATGGATCAGATCCCTGCTTTCAGTCACTTTCTGAAGAGTCAAGCTAAACTCCAGCTATACTCAAAGCCCACAAATAAGTTTTGTGGTGTTTTCTCATGTTCTGTCAAGAAAAAGTTAACATTGGTTCACAGTTTATCAGAATAATGATGAATATTTAGCAACATTGAAGGACTCTGGATTTTACTGAAGATTAAGCAGAGTGGAAAATTTTTAAATTTGATCTATTTATGTAGGATTCATATTCTACCAGCTCTACAATCTACCAGATTGTATGTGCTTTCATTCCTTCAGAGTACAATTAAAATTCATTCCTACATTTTGAAATTGAGCAAACGCTGTCTGGTTAATACATATTCTCTCACTTGATGAGAGAGGCTGTGATCCTTCATAAGCTGCTAACCCTGCTCCAAATCTTAAGGGGTGGATATGGATGCAATCAGCTAAGTGGGTCTTTATGCCTCCTGTCATCAGCAAAATCAGATTTCATCATGGGACATAAGTGAAGTGCAGATTTCAGACTAGGAACTGAAAAATAAAAAGTGTTTTGCTATAGCAACCAGGGAAAGGGAAAGTTATCAGGAGCAACCTGGAAAGGGCACAGTACATTAAAATAATCTGAGACAGAAATCGCAGAGGTAAGATTTATACATAGTCAAATACAGAAGAACATCTTATTATTGTTTTGGAACCTCAGTAAGAGCTGAGCTGGAACAATAATTGCCTTATAATGTGCTTATATTATAATAAAATATATAATTTTTCTAAAAACAGAGATTCTAACTTGACATATCTATTTTTGTGATATCTGTTTAACTGAGAAGGCCAAAACTGGCACCTCTTCAGATATCACTAGGGAGAAAAACTATGAAACTGTGAAGATACTCTATTATAGGGATTTCAGGTTTTGGGTCCCCCGACAAGAATGGGAGCCCTCCTCCTGGGCCCTTTGGAGCGGGTTCCCCTGGGAGTTCTTTGCCAAGAATGAAAAATGAGCAGGACTCTGAGTTTTCTCTGTCTTCAGGCTGTTATTTTTCTCTTATCTTCTTAAGTTCAGTACACTGTCTGCATACCAGACTTAGCATACAAGAAACAAGGCACCAAATGGACCCCAAACGGACCCCAAACACCCAAAACCAAGGCCTTTTAAAACTAATTAGTCCAATTACTTTCTAACACGTATCTTGTTTTTACTTTTCTACCAATAACTTCTATTAATCTATTCATGTAACACCTATGCCACTACTTTATCTAGCCAGTAACTTTGTGCCACCAGTAGTACAGAAAATGGAGTAGAAGAAGAAAAAGGAGATGAGACAACGCCCAAAATCCTCCATCTTGTCCCCTATTCACTCTCCTATTAAAATCCTAAAACCCTAAATTCTTCACCCTGTGATAAACTATTGCTACTACTACTACCTAGTTCACACCTGTATGCTCCAACTCATCCCAAAGCCTTGGCAATTTTTTTCCAGGGACCAAGGTTAAAAGCAGTGTTCAGCTGGGGGTCAGGGCTTCCTAGAACAGGCAGAGAAACATTCCCTGTGCCCTGGGTTCCAACACTGTGTGACAGATTTGCAAGGTAGTCTTTTAAATACAAACAATCCACCAAATTAATTCTTAACAAATTACTGATCATGATGAAGGAAAGGATATGATCTCAGTTTATCTTAGTTCTACAGTCTTAGGCACCTGGTTTCAAA